>JACCIC010000054.1:570000-582500 GCA_018907035.1 Sycobia sp. Sy_11 | reverse complement strand
TATGTATGTATGCTCGAGGACAGTAAATTACACTTAATAAATTACACCGGGCATTTTCCTTTCGATCGTTGCGCCTCCTCTATGTATATATCTATACACCAGAAATTGTGCAGAAATAACTTTCTTTGATTAAAAAAAAAAAGAAAGAAAGAAAGAAAAAAAGAAAAATACATAGCTCTATACGCGCAGTATATCCTTGGTGGCAAACGATGCATTACGCGCTCGGTATCAATAGAGTCGAGGGGACCGATCTTTTCTAATTAATATATTTATTTCGTAAATTTGCCATCTTTCGTAATTGTAGTTTATGTGAGCAACTCGATAGCTTTCAACCTTCGACAACATTAATAAATCGTTTTGAGTTAAAAAAGCTCGTAATTCTAGAAAATTTTATTACTAACATTCATTTTTCTAAAGTTAGTAAATTCTATTGTTTGTCTTTTTTCTGTAAGAGTATATTTACTTGAAATTCCAAAATGTCAGTTTCAAGCAACTAATATATGAATACAATTAAAGGTACTGGAACGATTTTTATAAAATTAAATATGCATATCGTATGGAAATATCTATTTAAATTCAATAAATTATGTAACGAATTCCAGTGAATAAATTTTAAACGTAACTACAAATTATGAAACTAAAATTCCCTATTGTATTGAATTAATAAAATTAGCTTAACAATTATAGGGGAGCGAGTTGAAGTCAGTGATTATTCCAAAAAAGAACAATTTTTTTCGTGTCTAAAATTAACTTACAATTTACTGTTAGAAATAAAAGTAAACAAATCAACGGAGTCAGGAAGCGTAAAATTCATAGAAAAGAAAAACGTAGCATATGAGCAGAAAGAAAAGCCTGTTGACGAAATTTGTCGAAAAATATAATTATAATTAAACTCACGCTTAAGTTACGCTTTAGTGACGTCAACATCACCATGTAAACGTGCTTTAATAATTCAGACAAAATAATAACGAGATTGGTCAGTTTGCCCTTAAATTCCACCTTGTGTCTTTTCAAACTTTATAATGTACATTTAAATAATGAGTTTCCGCTTGCTTATCAAGTGGATACGGTCATTGAATTGTATGTATAATATATATATAAATTTTCGGAAATGGAAGGTCTATATAATAATTATATTTTTCATGTAAAATTTTGAAATTAGAACCGCAATTCTTAGAATTGATGTACACCATAGAATGTATGCGATAATTTTTTTTATATCCCTTTATTCGGTTACATGTTGTTGTATATAGAGGGCAGCGCTTGTGTATTATAGTGTATAATAGCATGTGTATAGTAGCAATGTAGTATAATAGCTTGTGTATTGTGTATTATATTCATCCTTGTGTAGTATAGAATCCTTGCTGAATCAATTGAATTTTCCCTATTTATAATTGGGATCTAGTAGGAAACATTAATAGATTGTATTGTGTATATCTCCCGTATTATTTAGGATTCTAATAGGAATATTTAACGAGATCTTAGTATGTCAGACTAGTTAATATATAAATACCTAGAGAATTTTATATAAAATTTATTCATAACATTTTTATTTCAACTCGAAATGTTATTTCATTCGGACTCACAAATAACCAAAATGTAAAGTAGAAATAGTATGTGAAACGGTAAAATATTAAGAATAAATTTAACAGAAAGCAAAAAATAATTTAAATTAAATACTTACATTTTTTCTGGTTTCCAATAAATAATTTTATTCATATTTTCATTTTATTCAATATTTAAAATAAATATAATTTATATTATTTTTCAATTTTTAAGATTCTTTAAACTATTTTATCTTATTATATTATACTAATTGCTCAAAGTTATTTGATATTTTAATTAAAATTTTTTTCTATACATGTGCATATCAGATTATATTTTCAGATAAATTATTATTAATTATTCAGGTGCAATACAAAACATTCGACCTTACCAAGGCTTGGATCGACGACCCTCTGATTCGCAAACTAACGTATTATTCACTATTATTGATTTAATTAAATTTTACTGTAAGCTTGGATCATGAAATATTTTTTTATCATCCTAGCGAGGATGTGCTAACTTCTCCCTACACAAGGAAAAGTAAAGGACATTTAAATAGATCCAAAATATAATTTTCTTTCTTATCCTTACTTTTTCTAACCTGAATATAACGTAATCGTGTCTAGAAATCCTTAAGATCTTTCCGAAATAAAGAAATATGAAATAAATCCAAATAGTTTCAATAGAGTATAATACAGAGAATATTATGGAGATGACATAATTACAGGAAAATACTGGTCGGATCTAGCGAGTCATTAAATATGTGAAGATATCAACGGTATTGCTAAGTAGAATCTAGCTTGTACTGGGGATAAGTAGAGGATAGTTCTACACGAGTCGTTATAACTGTTTTATCTGCACCGTATATTTATGCGATTTTTGTATTTTTAATTAGATTATATTATATTTTTATTCTATTCTTAAAGGCTACAGAAGATTGCAATTTTTGGCTCTCGTAACGTGTCAAAAATAGGAAAGAAAGTTTGTTAACCCGTGAATTTTCCATGCACAAAATAAGTTTTCAGAGGGGAATTCTTGATTTTATCGATTATTTTTATGACACTAGATGCGGAGTACTAATTTGTCTTTCAATTATTCTACTGCATTCACCGTTATTCTTAATATCTATAAATATATGATTCGTAGAGTAGTGAATCGATACACTCAAAATTTTCAAAATTTCTGCTACGCATTTTTTGTTAATTGATTGTAACTGCATCAATTTGTTTATGATATATATTTGAGTAGTTTCTGTCTGTATTATATCAATACACGTTTATACGTATGATAAATAAAGCAATAAAAAATAAAGCTTCAGTTAACTGGACTACTCAATTATATTTATATTTATTATATTTATTATATTACACTATTTTTATATAATATATTTATTATATCATATATATATATATATATATATATATATATATATTTAGATTTATATGATTGGATATTATTATTATATTTACTTGCAAAAGCTCGAAATTATATTTATTATAATTATCGTCTGATAATAAAACTTGGAGATAGCTCAATTGTCAAAGTACAACTTCGTAGATGAGCTAGTATATATATATATATATATATATATATATATATATATATATATATATATATATATATGATGGTATATAAATGCTGATTCCTCGACTTGACGACTTTGCTTTTGCATCAGCCAGCTGACACTACACGATGCGCTGGACAATACTCGGCCTCGCGCTCCTGACGACGGCGGTCAACTGTCATCCCCCCGATCTCGAGTACTCATGGGGCAAGCTCGACTACAACTTCCCCAACGATTCGATGAGGATGGCGTACACGGCTTCCGGAGACTTCGTCCAGTCCGACAATATGCCGGTGGGGGTCGCCGTCTGGCGGGACAAAATGTTCATTACCGTGCCGAGATGGAAGAAAGGCGTACCTGCCAACTTGAATTACGTGCCCGTGCCCGGGGACTCCGGTAATATAACTTTTGCGCCTATACGCACACAGACACACACCTACATATATTTGTACACACATGTAGATTTCGGTGATTTGCTCGGCGACTATGTCGCTCCGTGCATATCCCGCGGTACCCCCTCTTCCCGCTATCTCTCTGTCTCTCTCTCTCTCTCTCTCTCTCTCTCTCTCTCTCTCTCTCTCTGCATATGCTTTATAGAAAGAGGTTCTAAAAATACTTCTAAATCAAAAATAAAAACGTTGTAACGATCTTAGATAGATATTACTATTAAAGAAATAAATTATATTCTTAAAGGCTTACGGATCTAAAGATTCGATGACAAATTCTTAGACTTCTTTCGGAATTTTTTGTCTATTCTGACACACATACATATATATGTACGTCTGTCTATGTATAATGATTAATGAAAATTCGATTTTTTTTCCCGATGCAAACGGACGATCAGACGACAAGTCGCCAAAGCTAAATCCTTACCCAAGCTGGGAGGCGAACGACGTGCACTCGAGCGACGACGACGTCATAATCAGCATTTTCCGGGTGAGAGTCGACGCCTGCGATCGGCTTTGGGGCGTCGACACGGGAATCGACGACATACTGGGCGACACGAAGGTTGTCAGGTCGCCCCGGCTAATTGTCGTCGATCTGAAGACTGACAAGGTACATTTCAGGCACTGTTATTCGATGTATTATATATATATATATATATATATATATATATATATATATATATATATATATATATTGTACATCTTTCATTAATTCACGTCTGCGCTGAGATGGGATTTGGAGTAAGACTTTTTCGTGAGCGTCTTACAGGGATTGGCGTGAAAATCTTTGCAAATACGTCAGAAATGCATGGCGATATAATTCAGTGCTTCTTACCGCTATATAAGTTCAGCCATAATTTTATAGGTACATGATATATTTATGTAATTTAGTATTTTCATTGCGAAATTCATCTAAACAGAATTTTAAAACAATCAATATTACGCTTTTAAAATAAATTGAAATACAAAGTAACAAAAAATTTTGGCAAAATATGTACAATAATAATAATAAAAATATATGAATCAATATATTTCAAAGTAAAAAAGCCATAAGTTTCATCGTCAAATGAGATTTGTAATCTAATACCGATTGCCCTAAAAACTAATTCTGACGAAAAAAGTTGGCGCGCGAGTGAGCAAAAATATTAGGATACTTAAAATAATTCGTCTAAAATTAACTTCTGTTCCGGGAGCAATCATTTTAATGATTAAATAAACGGGCAGAAGTCGGAGAAATGAGAACCACCTAACAATCACCTTCGGACTCGCTCTCGTAAGGCTTCTCTTGCGCGTCATGTAAGTGACACCTGAACGTGTAACTCCCTGCGAAATTACCAATTCGAGACGCTTCGCGCCTTTCATGGGAATTCATTTTAAGGACAATCTCGAGACAATCGGTGCGAGACTGTGAGTTATTATCCGATTGGAGATTTATATTGAACGATGAAAGAAAAAAATTTTTCCATCAATCGCGTGTATTTGAATATTTTCAATTCTCCGTTGTAGCATGGTGGATTTATTTATTTATTTAGTTGCTTTTTTTATTGATATATCAATCTTCGTCGCTTAATTAATGGCAGCGCCATTCTAAATATACAATATGATAATCGCTGGATTAAATTAATTCAGCCGCAGAGCCGGCGATACGCGGTATTTCATTATCTATTATCGGCGATCGATCGCTTTTGAATTTTACGTAAAATGCGCGCGCGCGCCTGAATCCTATGTCCTTAAACGATGCCTATAGACGCTAATGGAAAAACGACTTAGAGGGATTAAAAAAAATAAAAAGAAACTCGAATTCAAACCCGTATGTAGCTTGTATATACGTAAATTAGATAAATCCGCATAATTAACGTCCCATTTGCTACCGGTATTTTGTTTCGACCCGATGAGAGGCACCTTAAGCTGCGTATAAAGAAATACCGCAAGGCGGAACAACACCGGTAGCCGAAACTCAGATACGGCGATAATGACGAAGTATTGAGTGTGTAAGTCCGAACGGGGCTTGTGTACATTTGAAAAGGCAATAAAATTAACAATCGCCCCCGCGCGACTCGCCGGCATTACGCACGCTACTGTCGTGTGAGTCGCGTGTATAATAGCATCGGCACGATCGATAAGACCGAGTAAAGAAAAATCGAGACACCGCGCCGCGTACGATATCCGATGCGGGATGCACGCGCTTGATTCCCGTCTAGAGGTTAAAAATGACGAATGATCACTATAATATCCCCCCTCTCTTTTTTCTTTATCTCCCTACCTGTCTTCGCTCTCTCTTTCTTTCGGAGGTTTCGGTTCAAGACGCGCAAAGGGATCTATACAGGAGAAAAATCGGCATCGGTAATCGTCAAGGGAAGGAAGAGAAACTGAGAGAGAGAGAGAGAGAGAGAGAGAGAGAGAGAGTGGGAGGGACATCGATCCGCACCGTATAAGATTATGAGATTCGTGTCTCTTTATTTCGCTTTCAGATAATCCTTAGCTATACCCTGAAGGATTCGGATCAGAAGGCCGATTCGTTCTTCGCCGACCTCGCGGTGGACGTCGACAAGGATTCCTGCGACGACGCTTACGCTTACTTGTCCGACCTCGGCGGCTACGGCCTGGTCGTTTACAGCCTGGCGCAAAACAACTCCTGGCGATTCCATCACAATTACTTCCACTTCGACCCGCTGAATGGTAAGTAACGGCTTTTCATCGCACGCGCACACACGCACACACACACACAACACACACACTTCTTATTAATTCTTCAATCAGTCGAGTTATAAGGACGCGGATGTGGAGTTTGCGAATTGTTTTTTTTTTTTTTTTTTTTTTTGATGTAGGCTTCTTGATCAATAAATTCAAAAAGTGCGCCAGACTGTAACATGAATAGGCGAAGCAAGGCGACGGCGTGACTTTACGCATTGATTTTTATCACGACTGTTGTATCTTTCGAATTTACATCTATATATATATATATATATATATATATATATATATATATATATTTTTTTTCAGACGATTTCCGTCGATCGTTATCCACTGTATAAACATTCACTTTGACTATATAATAAAGTTGATAATATCGGACTACCCGGTGGGCAGTCCTCTATATACTTATAAATGTAAAAATTTGTAATTTGAATAATTTTTCTCCTACAGCTCGTATAGAAAGGAATAAGTCCTTCGGAATTCTTTTTTTCCTTTCTTATTCCGATCTTTATCGAGCCGTGTTAGACGCGGATTTTCGAATACGAACTAAGGCCAGCTTAGTAATGAGGGTTTAATAGGCAAGATCGTGGTATATATTATTACGGAAACTTCTGAGCGACCGTCTCTGTAAATTACGTAAAACTTTTAAAGAACAGCGGGAGTTTCATTTTTTTCCTATTTTTTTTTTCTTGCTTACACAAGCGCGTTTACAAGGGAAAAAGGATATCGTGATCGTATCCATTTAATTATCAATGGGAGTTATGGTTTCGTCCGTTTAGTTTCTACGAACATTCATCATTTGTTGGCGTGAAATAAATTGTACTCGCACGATACATTCGTGTCTTTCGCAATGACGAATCGAACCGAATAGGATTAATAGTTGCTATATCTCACTTACATTTAATAATTTAGCATTTCGAGAAAGAACGTATCGTTTCATTTTTAGTACGATTGAAAATTAATTTTAACTAACTTTATGTAATAATATCAATCGATTACATATTTCAAATTGCACTTAATACGGCACAAGAGATATAAATGGAACAAAAATTTGCGAGCGAGTGGCTCAAAATATATTGCACGATATAATATATGATTTCCTATATAAATAAATAATATATATATATATATATATATATATATATATATATTGATTAATATATAATAGTGTAGGGTTGTTTGTAAATAAAAAGCGATTCAGGCCAAAAATTGTAATATATACAAAAGCGTATGCCTGTCTCATCGTTAATTTTCTCTTGCGCTCGTTCAATATCGCGTTTAATCATTACAAACTAATTACTGTGCATGAACAGATCTAATATTACATTCTATCATTCGATAAACGAGTAACGCAACTCGGCTGCTCGATCGTCTCATCTGCATCTACCTTAGAGCGAATTTCGGCGAATTTTCTTTCCCCTGCGAAAATTCCAAAAATCATTTCGAGCGTTAAATAACGAGCGAGCTAGATATTTTTGCAATGTTGATTATAATTACAAACCATGGCAGCGCGCAGAGACTAGAGCGTTTCACTCTATATATCGAATTTTCAATGTATCATTACACCCCTTATTATTTTCCTCTTCGAGCAAATGCTCACCCAGTTCCTTCCTCCTTGTAGAAATTCATTATATTATCCTACATTAGTATTAGAAAAGTATCCTTGATAGATAAGTTCTCCCCTTCTTTGTACCATTTTAGTACGAGCACATATGCTCACACACACACACACACACACACACACACACACACACACACACACACACACACACACACACACACACACACACACACACACACACACACACACACACACACACACACACACACACACTTTCAGAAAAATGTGTCACAAAAATTTTCGTAATTGTACCCGTTACGTTAATATACGTTAATACGTTAATTTCCACATTAGTAACGAATTTAATAATTTCTCTTGAGACACTTCGTTCCCGAGAAACATGTGTATACATATATAAATTACGTGCATGAACGTATACGAACGTGTGCCTAGGCGACTTCAACGTCTCCGGGATCAACTTCCACTGGACCGACGGCGTCTTCGGCCTGGCGTTGACGCCGCCCGCCCGCGACGACGGCGCCCGGACCCTCTACTTCCACGCGGTCTCGGCGATACGCGAATTCTCGGTGCCGACGAGCGTGCTGAAGAACGAGAGCCTCGCCTCGTCCGACAATTACTACCTGTTCTCGTTGGCGGGCGAGAAGGGGCCCCTCAGCCAGGGCACCTCGTCGGCCATCGATCCCGACACGGGCATCGTCTATTTCTCACAGATCAACAGGCACGGCATCGCCTGCTGGAACACGAAGGTGCCCCTGGAGCCGAGTACCTTCAGTGAGTACACCCGCTTCCTTTACTCGTTACCTTTCGCATTTGGCTTTTCTTTTCAATTATCCTCTAGATTCGTATTTATCGCGTCATTAATACATAAGACGGCAAATGAAAAACATCATATATATTTATTCGAAAATTGAATACACGCGATGTGACGTTGTATTGGTACTGGTTATGGATAATTTTCTATAGTTTCTGTATTCTCTGTAATTAGATATTGCAATTCTCCTTTATTCACAAGCGCTGTTATAATAAAAGAATCTAGAGAATTCAATGCAGATTGTGAAATTTTCTTCTACAGCATGTAATATATTTAATTTCAGGACGTATAATTACGAAATCTATAATCATCATTGAAAAGTTCCTTTCGTAATTTCAAATTAACTTATTTCAGCTATTCAATTATTTATTCAATTTATATAATTAATTAGTAATTTAGAAATTCTTTATTTATTGCGAATGATAAAATTTGCTTGAACGAATTTTCTAAAAATGCGTCATTTACAAAGTCTATGACAACGTATTTCTGATGATTTTCGTTCCAATTAGTTATCAATAAGGCTTGAAAAATAAAGTGGAATTATATACGAATAATAAAATTAAAAATCAAAAGATCCTCATGAGTATTCAAGTAACTTAGAATACTAATATAACTTATACTTATAATATATATATTATAAGAATTATAATAAATACTTATAACTAATTTTGCTTAAATATGACCATGAATATTAAAGCTGGTATAAATAAATTTTTACTCATCCGTTGAAAGAGATTGATTCTTACGTAAATACAATTAATGTTACTTAAGGTAAGATCGCTAGGTAACAATGTATAAACGTAAAAATAATAATTATATTTCGCAAAATCATTGTATTATCTTTAATATTTACGTAAGATTTTTGACGTTTCATTAATATTTTTATGTATTATTTATATTAAATTAAACAACCACGATGCGAATTAGAAAACATTATGTAATGTACATAAGCATAATCCATCGAATATTCTAATAATAGCTTTTTTCTTTATGCTTTTTTTCTTTTTTTTCCTAACGATAATGATCAGGACAATTAAATGAGTCAGAGTATACTCTATCGTCTGAAAAAATACTCTATAATATTTATGGATTATTACTGTTACATAAACGAAAAAATTTTTTTCACGCTCTTATACTAAAACAAAGCGAGAATTATGTATTGGGTACGATTTGATTTCGGAAATGCTTTAAATTAATAGCTCGTTACATAAAATTTGACGTTGTAATGAATTACCTGTATTTTACTATCAATTTACTTCAGTGCGTAATGAAGCTGTAGTCATAAAATGCATACAATTCTTCACAAATTATAATACAACATCGGTTTATTACGAGTGTTTAGCGCCTGACAATTTGATACAGGTTTCATATATCGACATAATGTTAATTTTTTTATTTTTATCATTTTTAAGGCCACTGCAATAGATGGTTGGGCAATACTAACTGTAGCAATCTTTATACTGTACGGAATTCAGTTATCAATATACTTTAAACAATTACAAACATTTTTAAGTTTTCGTGCTTCCTTCTTCTTATACGAATCTCCGTTTTACAATTTTTTTATTGAAGCATAAAAACAATATAAAAATAAAGTACCTTGCAATTAGTAATTTAATTGTAAGGTTTGAATTTTTCGACTTTGCGACACCGGTTTAAATTAAAAATAACATAGATTCTAATTATCTTTATACACAGTTCAGACACAGTCCTTAAAAGATGATTATATCTACATTATATCCGTAGCTCTGTAAAACTGATACAATTTTTCGTCTCAAGAGCTTTATAGAAAATACTTTTTATTTTATACAAACTGAAACATAAATTTTGAAAGCAAGAATAACGTTGAGGAGAATATCACTAATTGTGTACGTTTCACGCCAAAACACGTGCGACTGGATTCGTTAGTCAAATTACATCTATCCTAATCTTTTACGTACGATGATAAGCCGGCTTCTATATATTCATAAATTTTATAGTAAGTATAAATTCCATAGTGATGAGCCATAAATTTCCACTCGCATAATAATTTCTTTATTGTACTACCGGTATATTTATTTTCATAAAATTGGTATTTATCCTTTTAAACTTGAACTTTTTTCTCTCTTTATAATTAGACAAATCTGTATTATAAGTATTGGACCAAAGCCGCTTTATCAACGTACGTTTATACAGAAGTTGAGGACACTCGTAATCTTATGGATAAGCCCAGATTGTGTCATAGATTAATTTTTATATAAATGACAGTAATTGCTCGAAAGTTTTCGAAATGAAAAGTACTAATTTTTAAAGTACAAAGATCTACAGATATAAAGTGAGTGAATTAGTATTTGAAAGAGCTGTTTCTGGACAGTGGGATCGCTAGAGTCGGATTTCATTTTAAAGTATATATACATACTTTATCAAATTTTTCGTGATTCAACTCGTTGCTCGTTTTATTTGAATGCGAGACTATACATATGAATAGAAGGCTGGGTGCCTCGTTGTTATTCCAATCGAACGTTGAATCTGCATCACGAGCATCGAATGCATAAATTTTGCCATTAATTATTTAAACAATTTTTTTTTCAGGAATAAAGTTCCAATGAATCTTACTTCGATCCACGTCAATAATTCCGTATCGTTAATAAATAACGCGTAAAATGAAAAATTCTTTTAATAGAACAAAGCGTTTTCCGTACGTGTAATTATAATCGCAATAACTCACAATCAACGTCAGTATAATTCATGCTTTTATAGATTTATCGAATATGTAAATTAAATTTTTTACAGTACTTCTTACTGATCAGCTTCTTCGTACTTAAAACGCATTATATCTTGTATCTCAAAAGACTATTAAATTATATGTATGTATTGTTAAAAAGAAATCAATTTTAAACCAGCGTATGTTATCTAAAACACTTAATTAGAATTTGAATGCACAATACAGAAGTCTACAGGATCGCTAGAATTTGCTCCGGAGTCAAAAGAAACGACTATATTTAAAAGAATAGCCAGATGCCGATTTTAATCGATATTTTATCATACATAATACATTATTTAAGTATATGCCAATCGAACCATCATTTTTCAGATCTCATTAGCCAGGACGAAGAGAAGCTCGCATTTCCAAACGACTTAGCGATCGATCCGGAAAGGAAGAAATTGTACATTTTGGTGAGCAATGTGCCAAAATTAATGTACGATCGTTTCGAGGATAACAACGTGTTTAGCGTTTACAGTAATTCATTGGACTCGCTCACCCACCACTGCCAATCGGCTTGAAACAGAGCCCACGTATTAATTTTGTACCAAATATAAATGGCGATAAATAACGAAGATATTTATTTATTAATACGACACTTTTCAAGCAAATTATATATATATATATATATATATATATATATATATTTATGTATAAGTTCAGTCTCTGCATTATATATTTAGATTCCTATTTGTCTACGTACTTCGTGAAAAGTATTAACAGAATACTGCATTTATCTTAAGCTGATAACTTGTATACGGTTGTACGCGATTTACGAACTTTTCAACTGATCTCTTTATCATTGCGCGAGTATCGCGCCTGCGTGTAATTTTATTGAAACGGTGTACATGTCGGTTGATAAAACAGAAATCTTTCATTCGTAGCTTGCTGATATCGACTGCCATTCGAACCAGTGGAATAAATTTTATTCTTCTTTTTATTTACTGTATGCCCTATGAGTAATAATAAAACGCACAAGAACTAATACATCTATAAAAAAAAAAATTGAACAGAAAAGAACGAAAATAATTACAAATTGTACCATTTACTATTAATATAGTGTTGTTTTACTTATTGATGATTTAAATGAAATGATTTTACGAAATTATCTGTAA
>JACCIC010000054.1:507500-565000 GCA_018907035.1 Sycobia sp. Sy_11 | reverse complement strand
CTCATTCTATATTTCCCTCTTTACCTCCCTCATGATCATTTTCTCCTCCCCCCATAAAGATGGAGTACAGAAGAGTGAGTTGCAGAGAGAATTTCATGTCCAGGATGATGGAAGAGGTTTCTCTCTTTTGTCTTTCTTTCTCTCTTCTCTCTCTCTCTCTCTCTCTCTCTCTCTCTCTCTCTTTTCTCCCTCTCTTTCTTGGAGTGATGAAAAATGCACTCTGGCTTTTCTTTGAAGTGGCTCGTCCAGGCCTCCAGGATCCTCCCAGCCTTGTCATTTGGCGTGATAGGAGGGGAGGTATGTTGTAACCTCTGTGCCTCCCACCGCAAATTGAACGACTTTGAAATGTGTCTCTCTCTCTCTCTCTCTGTATGTGTGTGTAGAGAGAGAGAGAGAAACAGAGGAGAATAAAAAAGATGTGGCGCCATTTTTCGATTATTGGCTTCTCTTGCCACTTCACTTTTTCCTTTTATTTTTTTTTTTTTGCGCGCACAGAACGAGGTGCCGACGAATGCGACAACGGCGCGGCGAGCGCGGCCCACGGACGCAGGAGGCCGGAGCGCGCGTTCACTGTGTCGATCAGTCGAGCGGTCTTCAAAGGCTTTCATCCCACGCCCTCCCCATCCTCGAATGCTTTCTTAAAAGCTCGCGCGTTCTCTCCAGTTATTTGCGTTCTCGAGGGATCAAGAAAAGGTCGAGATTGGGCGAAGATTTGCGACGCCACGCGGGGCGAACGTATTCTTTTCCCTTCTTTTTATATATATATATATATATATATATATATATATATATATATATATATATACACGGTTTATTCGTCGATCGCGTTTTCTCTCATCTCTGAAAGTGCGCGTGGTGAGGTAGAGAGGGAGTAGTAGGTGTCGGTGACGGGCGGTCAACGAGTCAGAAAACTGATTTCCGCAGCCCGTCCGCGGGTCCGGCCGAGTGTGCGATTGACGTTCAATATAACGTCCGGGACAGCAGACAGTATATATAGTTACAATAAATATAATACATGTATATAATATACACGTATACAGCTGAGTGGACCCGTCGTATATAAAACTATTATATAACACGTGAAACCGTATGTGGTCCGCGATAGATTCGAGGGGAGAGCGAGATTCGAACGATCGGCTTGAAACTTTGTGGCTATATCTTAAAGTCTATAAATACATATACCTATATATAATATCGTATCGTCGATAACGATCGTCGGTGTTACTGCGTGAATGAAAAATCTATATAAGCGTCCGAGGCAAGGGATCGACTTTTTTCGATTTCTCGCGCAGAGATTCTTCTTGCATTCGCTGGGAAGAAACCGCGTGACCAAGCAGACAAGCTATAAAAGAAAATGTCATTTTTTTAATTTATTAGTGAATTTTTCATTATGTTATGTTATGTTATATTATGTTATGTTATATTTATTATGTTATATTAGTTGTTATGTAATTTATTAGAAACACAATCATTAATCGAGTATCATTTTTACGATACTCCAATGACTGAAACGAAAATGCCACAAATATAAAATTAATTTCCGATACATAGACGAAATCACATAGAGTATGTCATTCAAGGAATATGGGATTAAACTATAAATGGCACAAATATCAGTGAATTCGATATTCTTATATCTGACTGATGTTAGATTTGCGAGCATGACGAATCAAAAAATTTAAATCAATGTGACGCCAATTTCCAGGCCTCTCGGGAAAAAATGAATGCCAACTCACATAATAATTTTCCGTTATGAAAATTAATTCTAAGTCCAAAAATACAATAATTAGATTCTACATTCAGCACGAGCTCCAGAAGTTGAAAAAAGTGCAATCATTCTATAAAATTTTAAAGACTCAATTTACCTGCGTGTTTTTTTTTCTATTAATAAAAAGTCCATTGAATGAAGTTAATCTCGTCAAACAGACAAGCTCTAAATTAATTTCCATAATTAATTTTGACTTTATGAAAAAACGATTACAATATATAGTCAGTTTTTCAGTATATAACTGATGCCTGCCATAATTAATGTACAATGGAATGAACAGCAAAGATGCCATGGACCTGCTTGTTGTACGTCAACGGCCTTTATAGTTGGCTTTGACGTACCACCATTTATAAAGATCTAATACCTCTATAAAACTTCGACATAATGGAGTAAAATGTTAGCGACGCGTCAACACTTAGAGGCAAAGCTTCTCTCCCTACGAATATGTTCTCGTATATGATCTATAATGGTTATTAATGCCATGGCGGTAGTACGGTGTCTACGAAATAATAACGACCTGATATAAGATTCAGATATTTTCCTGAAAGCTACATGGTTTCTAATAATCTCGATAGCTGCGCGTAAAGTTCGAAAAGATCGGGAACGAGAGTTACGCAGCTAATTAATAACTTTTGGTTGATATCGCGCTAAACGCATCTTTTGTGATAGGTGTAATGTTACATACAGCGCTTGTATTTCTGCTAATAAAAAAACTTTTTTATCAACTCCTTTTTCCCGCCGTGCGCGGGCCATCAAAGTAAAGTAAATTATTTCCCGCAAGGTTTCGCGAACTTCCCGTAAATTTCTCAAGTTTATACCGAGAGGGCCAGTCTCTCGCCGGGCCATTCAAAAACCTTGCGAATTTCTCGTAAAAGCCGCGCGGCCGGCTTTTCGGGGAAGCCCGTATAGCTTGTTTTAATTAATACTAACGAGTGTATGCGGTCGATGCTCGCGCGCGCGCGCGCGCGCTTACAAGGCTGTTATATTCTTAATAAGCGGCCCCCTTTTTCTTAACAGCCGAAACATCGTTATCGAATTAATACAAAGGCCCCCGAGCAAAGCAGCGGCTCGTCCCCGCGTCTCCTTCGCTATGCCGCGCTCGAGCGCCCGCAAAAAATTTCAACCTCTCCGCCGCCACGTCGGCTGGGTTTCGATTCGACGATAAATCGGAAGCTTAAACAGCCCCCGTAGCAAATGACAAGTGTGCTGTGCATCGACTCGGGCACGATAGTGCGAGAGACGGGGGGGGGGTGGCTGGGTCTTACAAAGCGATAATTGACAATACCCGAGTGTAATCCTTGCAATTACAAGATCTCCGCTGCGGCCAGCATCTTTGGACGACGGGGTGGTCTCTCTATCTCTTGCTTTCCTCTAGCGCTCCGCGAATCTTCTCGCGGGTTCTTCTCTCTTGCGTTTTGGCTTATTTTACTTATTGTATTTTTTTTTTTTTTTTTTTTTTCTTTATTTTCGGGCACATTACCATTAGCGCCACAGGTTGCGCGCAAACACGCCCCGGCGACAGCGGGAATCGCGGCCGTGTACATAAAGTAGCAACTCTTACAAGTATATAGGGAGCGAAAGAGAAGGAGCGAGGGGGGTGGGCGGGGAGAGAATAAGCAGCCGGAGTCCGGGCGCGCGTGCGCGAAGAAACGACGACGGGGCACAGCGCGGGCATATGTGTATATGTATATATATATATATATATATATATATATATATATATATATATATACTTATACGACAAGACCGCGCTCACCCTTTATATATGTATATGCATGAAAGACTCGGCTCTCCGGCTTATCGGGGGCGTCCATCTCGCTGACAGGCACCAATTAAAACATGCTAACGAGCTGCTGATCCGGCCCCGATACCCCGTGGTGAGCGCACGGCCATCGGGGCCTAATTAAATTCGCGGACCCGAGCACGCCCGCGGGAATAGGTGGGCCCTGATGTGCCGCGGGCACGAGTAACAAAGGGCCGCGGGAAGCGTACGTAGGGGGGGGGGCTGGGTGATGAAGGAGAGGAGACGCAGCAGCGACGTGTCGCCCGGTGAATGTCAGCTGGGGGATACAGGGTAGAGGAAGGTAACCAGAGCACCAGGAACGAAAAGGGCGAGTGCTACACGGAGATGAGGTGGCCGGTAACGGCGTTTTGTAGGCGGAGGCCACGATGATTCTTCTCTCTTGTTTATCGTATAAAAGATTAATTGAGTTTTTTTGGTTTTTGGCAAAATCTGATTAAATAAGCAATTCGACAAGGTCCGTGCCTCGGTGTCCCGTCAGATTTCATGTCGTGGCTTTGATTGAGTCTTCGTTTATTAAGAATCAGTTTCACTCGCATCTGCGTTAAAATTATTTCTCTTAGGATTTTTATGTTAGAAGTAATGGGGAAGGGATCTATCACCCAAACTATAGAATGTTAGATAAATTAGTTAGAAATTATGCATTATATTAATTCATTTATTAACACTTCTTTTGGAATAAGCCTATATTTATTAAATGTAACAATATTTAAAATACATGCAGTAATATACACAACATCAGGCATTACCTATTATAGGCGATCTGAAGCGCGTATGAATTTCCTGATTAATTTCGCTGAATCTAATGCGTCTGCCCCGTATACAAGCTGATAAATCTGCGATTGATGCGACAAAGTGTAGCGCTGTTACCAATGCTAAGAACGATTCGCTATAGATATTACGTAGATGCAGTGGCGATTGGGCCGTGCGCTGAAGAGAAAGGAACTCGAGAGCTTCCCAACCTTGGCTTCCTCCCCCGAACTTCGGAGAAGCTCAATCGTCGAGCATTTCTTCGTAACATCGCATGTGTCAGGAATAGAACTTTATAATTTTAAAAAAATTTTCTAAACTACTGAGTATTGTGAACTAAACTACTATTGGGTACTGTGTATTAAAAAGACTAGGTTGATGAAGAAATTTCCGTATTTTTACCTGTGCACTGTGCGAATAATACTTAAGAGTATCAAAAAAACGCGTGGATGGACTTAAACTAAGGAAAGGAACAAACTATCCCTTTCTTAAAGCCCGTGTTACTTGTTCAGTTCAGCTATTTGCTAGAGGAATAACTTTTTGCAAACTCGTAAAACGATCAACGCAGATAAGACAAGGCTTGCATCAACGCGTACGAGGTAGAGAATTAACAAGATCAATGTAGATGTGTTCCGATCATCATCTGATTTAGGCAAAAAGGACAGAGGATTAAGGAAACGTGTTTGTATATTATGAAATATTGGCAAGATATATTTTGTTTTTGCTTAGTGACCAATCTATATATATATATTTGCTTCCATATCCACGTCTGTGTTTGTATTACTATATTGCTTCGCTGTAAAGATTATTCGTTTGCAGGTAATTGATAATTGCATAAGTGAATTATGAAAATGATAATTGATAATTGAATAATTGCAGGTGGTAAATATTTCCTGTAGTTCTGAATAAATATTAAATATTCGTTATTTTATTTAAAATGTATAAACGAAACTGTTCTATTCTACTTGTAAACAATGAAATCTCGAAGTTTCATTAAAAGAAAATTATTCAGATAGGACAGTATAATTATTCGAGGCGTATTTGCAAATTTCCTTTTAGCCCCACCTATTTCATCCAACGTGATCACTTTCAATTATAACAAACTTTCAATCACTTACAAATGAGTTCTAAATGTTATAATAAAAACATTACATAATACGTGTCGTAATCTCGAGTTGAGTACGAAAAAATGGAAAACGCCTATTTACGGTAAAATGAAAAGTCCGAAAATTACAATTTTGGGATATATAGTCAATTTTTATACCAATACCTATGCTGAAATTTTTTGCAGCATATAAATTCATAAAGAAGTGCGGAGTTTGCGCATGCGCAAAATAAAGGGCCTGTTCGCACGGTTTACGGCACTGCCCCGCACTCCGACGCAGGATCTCGGATTTTCGGCGCAAGAAACTTCGTGTGTGGCACATGCTTCGGCTCAGTGAAAGGAAGAAGGTAAGGAACCAGAGAAGAGGGAAACTGTTAGCGGCTTCACGGTGATTAGCGCCGAGTACGGACTTTGCGGGCAGTCTACAGTTACTCGCGAAGTGGAATACTACGAATGATTTGTTGGCTATAATTTTCAAAATATAATTTCGTATTTCACTCAATTAAACCTGTGCTAATTTAAATTAATTGTTATCATTAATCATCCGAGATTTATTAATATAAATAAGATAATATAATTGCGACAAATTCATTATACATTCCATTGCCCAGGTTATGATCATTCACAAACCGCACAACGATCATCATCCAGAGGCTCAACATGATATAGTTTTACTTAGCCTACTCAGTCGTGATTTTTAAAAATATAAACAATGCCTCCAAGCACTAGAGCCATTGGGGATGCTGCGATCGAAATGTCTGTGAATTAGCTGCTGGTGAAAACACATCAGCACTTTTGTCGATTGGCACTCGATAGAAAAATCATAACTTCACGACTTTTTTCAATGTTTACTAGATTTCTATTGTTAATCATATATACAGAATGTTTTTCTAACTGTGACAGACTATATGCTTACGTTGAGATTACTGCTGTGTAGCTTGCGCGTCAAGAGTACACATGAATATGAAAAATTATGATGATTTATGTCGATACAATGTCGTCTATTCGAGAAGCGCATAAAAATAAAGAAATCTTTAGGTGACATATAAAGGAAGAAACAGAGACCTACTTACGCTATAGTATCAGAAAACGTATTTGTGCTAATTGTTTCATATGTCACTATTTGCTCCATATATACTCTGTGGCTCACTCTGATGATGGAAAATCAATCGAGTTCTCTGATAAAATTGCATTTGGTTTATAAAAAGAATTTTCAAAAATCTATTGAATATAAAAACAGTATATACCATTGTTCGATTGAGATTAAGCTCGTAGCAGTAAGTTATTCTATGAAAAATAAACAAATGTATATTGAGCAAAGTAATTGTAATTGCATAAATATCAATTGATAATGAAAATTTTTAGATTAGTACTCGATAATGTTTACGAGCACCTATATTATTATTTGAACTCCATTTAAAAATATCAGGAATGATTTCAATCAGGATTGAATTCAATTTCAACCGCAAACAATTTCAAAAGGAGAAACTTTATTTGACGTCTAGAGTGTCATTGATGTCACGGAGCACAGAACTAATGGTCGTAGTTTTTTTATTTTATAAAAGGCCAAGTCATTAGATAAACGTCTGTAGCGTGTAGATCTTGTAATGCAAAGCTAAAGGTAAATTCAGATTTATATTTCATCATTTGACCTCCGAGTTGACTTCTCATTTCTTTTTTAATGTTCCCTGCACAATAAGTCTTGCCATAGAGTACCGTCAGAGCCAAAAGATAAAAGTAATATGAAATTTCGGAAAGTATTTCGGAGCATGATTTATAAGAGAAAATCAGATTATGCTATACTTATCTATACTCTATTTACAGATACAATCATTATTTGCTTATGATTCATTTGATTCTCAATTTTTTGGACAAGATGCAAACTTACATTGACTATTTGAACCAGTATTTTCGAATTGGTCACAAAACATGTAAAATATGATTCATTTTCTAAAATAGTTTCAATAAATTGTACGCAAATAGTCGGATAACTAAGATTATTTTGATCGCCATAAACGCATCAATCAATTATCATAGTCCTTACATTCCGACGCACGATATTATCAATATAATATTATCCTTTACAACGGACTGTCTTCAAATTTTCGAGGTAGGAACATTTGCATCAAAAAGTATGTATTTTTTTGTAATTGAAACATTTCCAATGTTGATAAAGAAATTTGAAAATTATTAATAAATTAAAAAGTTTAAATATATATTTGAATATTCTTATAATATATAAAAAATTTCTAGAGGGATCTGTCATAAGAGAGTAACGATGTGATTACGTATGGATGGCCTTAGAGAATCATAAAAAAGAAGTTCCCACATACAAACTGACCAATAATAAAATTATGCTCGTTAGAAAATGAATCTGCGATAATACAACCTGCGTGGAGAGCTTGTGAATTGTTGCGATTTCATTCGAATGCAGTTGAATTGAATGCCCTGCGTAAAAAGCAAAAACTAATGCTGTAATGGGAAAATTCGCAATCCCAGCTAAAATTTTTAACCACGAGAAATATCATATACAGAGGGAAATAATTTAAGTAATAGCGGATAGTTTTCAAATTAATTGAGCTATGTTCTTTCGAATAATTTTTAATTGATGCTCTTTTTATTATAGAAACTCTGGCCTATAATCAACGATCCCCTACATTTTAGGAAAACATTCAAAACATCAGAACAGTACTTAATGAAAAAAAAAACTATTGAAGTATAATAACTTTATTTACTATGGCTTGCCACTTCATGTGAATAAGTAAACATTAAAAAATAAATGAAAAGAGTAATAAGAGCACAAAAGAGAAATAAAAGAAAAAAGTGGAATTACAAAAAAAATGAAAAAAAAGGGCCGAGGCGAGGAAAAAATTGGATGCCACAATGAAAGAAATTTAAAAGAAAATAAAAGTTGAATACAAGTGAAATTATATTGTATTTTTATTTATTTAAACTTTTTTATTAAAATATTCCTACTTTTTAAAAAAAGAATGCAGGAATATTGTAAAAGATTGTATTTTTTATTTATACGCGTATAAAGTGATCTTCCTGTTTGTTGTATCTCATTAATGCCAACTTTTAAACTTTTAACAATAATAATTCAATTCAAAAAAATAAATAAAATCGATCATGTTATCATAAATTACAGACGAAAATTAGGTTAAATGGGCACAGAGCACGTTTTCGTTATATTACGTACAAAAAATGATTTAGGTTCTTTGTAATTATTTAAAAGAGAAACCATCAAATTTTGAAATTTTATTTTAGAACAATTTTAACTTTCAAATAATATGAGTCAACACTGAGATGCTGGCTTGATAATTTAATATATGTGTAAATC
Source organism: Sycobia sp. Sy_11 (assembly GCA_018907035.1). Taxonomy (NCBI): domain Eukaryota; kingdom Metazoa; phylum Arthropoda; class Insecta; order Hymenoptera; family Epichrysomallidae; genus Sycobia; species Sycobia sp. Sy_11. The sequence goes on along the minus strand of JACCIC010000054.1, from coordinate 556,236 downwards.
TAACATACTCACATAAATACCTTTCAGTACTGGTATTTTTATCTTTATAAGTTGTTCTTATTCTTTAAAGTATAAACATTGTTTTACCGTTTTCTTTATAACTAAAAAAAAGTTTATATTTCGTGTAAATCATAATACCTATATACTAATACTTATAAATTTAAATAAGTAAACACAAACATTTGATTTCAAAGTAAATACAAACATTTCAAAGATTCCTACTACCTGTGCTTACTCAATTTATTGAATTAAAAATTAGTGAGTAAATTAATAACTTAAGGATGATTATAAGTAGCTTGAGGTGCAGTAAGTGAAACTGCGAAATTTTTCAGAATTTTTTTAATTGATAATGAAGAAAAGATTAAGATGTGACTTTCAATAATTTTACTAAATGAAGCAAGGAGTATGATATATGATTAATTTAGTTAAATCATAATATCGGAAAGTTCTTTATGCCTATACAGTGATATCCTAAAACCCTAGTCATCAAAAGTAACAAGAATTTATTAATGCACTCGTGCATGTTTCTATAATATTTAATTATGACGAACTCCGAAGAAAACAAAAATTTCATTTATGCGTTTTTCATGATAGCAAAATTTACATGTCGAGAACCCGAGGGAGCAAAATACTAAAAAAAATTTTGAATTAATTATTCACACTCTTTTGCAGAAGTGTCCAAACAATTCCGCCCCTTTTATTAATCCTTGTCTCACAAAATCTTGCTGCTCACTTTAGTGAGAGCAATTTTAAGACAAGGATAATTAAGTTTTATTGGCCTCTTTATACACCGTTTCTCTAAAAGTCCACTATAAACAACTGGCTGCACAAAATCCCTGCGAGATTCGTCCAAGAATCGAGAGACTAAAAAAAAAGGCGTAATGGAGAGGGCGTGGAACGAGAGAGGAGTAGAAAATGGAAGGGGAGGTATAGTGCGTGCAAAGTGAACAGGGGCGAATCGAAGTGGAAAGCTGGAAAATTCTGGTGCTGAACATGCATTTTTAATTATCATTAAGGGAGAGGTGTAGATATATATATATATATATATATATATATATATATATATATATATCCGTTACCAACATTTCCCCAGAAAGTTTAATATTGCTTAATTAAAAGCTCGACAAGTCCGACAGCCAATTTTCCCCGACTCTTCCTCTCTCTCTTTCTCTCTTTTTTTTCTATCCCTCTGTGATCACACAGGCCTCGCCCGCGCATCTATATGCGCGACTTATGCAAAGTACACAGTGAATTGTTTAAAACGGGCGTTGCCGCTCGTGCGTACGATCATTATATATATATATATATATATATATATATATATATATATATATATGTATATGTATATAACAGTCCGCTTCTATACTTCGCATCCTCCCCCGCGCATATGCACAAAAGAATACGCCTCCGCCTTTTTCAGAGCGTCCCGTTGTCGCACTCTTTCTCCGCCCTCGTTGCGGTTGGCGCATTTCGCTCCTCCGTTTATACATTATAATAGTAAAATCAGGCGGGGCAGTTTCTCTAATGCGCGTACCATTTAGATTACTTACACTCCTCCTGTATTCGGATAAAAGCAGCGAGAGAGAGAGAGAGAGAGAGAGAGAGAGAGAGAGAGAGAGAGAGAGAGAGAGAGAGAGAGAGAGAGAGAGAGAGAGAGAGATGTAATTTATATGTCGGATAAGAGAAAAATCAGTATAATATCAAATTACTAATTAAATAAACTTTCAGTGAAAGTGAATCAAAAAATGTAAAGCATTAGCAGGATATTCCGATAAAAGCATAAAAATACCTTAATAACTTAAACAGAATATATTACGGTAAGTCAGTCTTATCAGTGTAGCAACAAAATTCTAAAATGTAAAAAGTACGTAATTTTATAAAAATGCGGAATAAATCATAAAATAATGTATATCAAAGATAACGAAAGTCAATATTGTATCTGTCATTGAGTGATTAAAAATTATATTTGCCTACTAAGTAAATCATACATACCGGTCGATTCTTAAATACAAACATACATAATACTTAAAGTTAGGTGTATACGCGATGGTAGAAAAAGCTTTGGGAAATATAAAATCATATAGGATATAGAAAATTACATATATATTTATAAAATAAATGAAAAGACGCATTCTCTTCCTTAGTAGCGCGTTTGGACCGATCGCCCCTCATATGAACGCGTACGCGAGACTTATATCTAAGTATATGTGAAACAATACGGAATAATTTATGATTGAATTTGAGCGTCCAATCAGGCCCGAATAGATGAGACCTCATTGCAGACTCATCTCTACTCAGGGACGATACTCTACGAATATCAGCGAGAAAATGCTTGCCTCGGACATTGAAGGATCGCCATTCTATATATCAAATTCTACTCTAAGACAGCAGAAATTATTCTTAAGCATTCTCCTTGCTTATCCCGAAGGCATCTAGAGACTCCGGAAAAATGAGGATTGATGCGAAAAAATAGCGATTAGCGAAGCCAGTCAAGCTCTCCTCCCGCTCAACCAGCGGATTCGGGCTGCGTCATTTAAGGCTGCGCCACAGACGGAGTTTCGTTCTAGAGCATCAATTCTGCTTTGCTTTTTTTTCGGTTCTCGTTATTTCCGTCAAATCGCCGGTTTGCCGACTGAGAATTGAGAATTGCTTCAATACCATAAAGTTTGCATTGACTGGTGACTGAAATCAAACGGTTCAACAGCTTGACTGGTTTCAATTAGAACTCCATTAATTCGTAATATTTTTCTAGAAAAAGGTCAGTCGATCCGAACCGGAATGTCGAATGTCGTTACTGCGACATAATAAAAGGAATATTGACAGTAGAAATCCATGGTTTTATTTTCGTACCCTTGATGATCAAGAGCTGTCAATTATAAAACTTTGATAATGCTCTAAGGATCGAAATACCTGTCAGTATTAACAGACTAATTTTTGCGAAACTCATCCAACAGAATTTATTTGTTTATTCTACATTGAATATTAATATTAATTAAGAACTGTGAATAGAAGCATATACCATAGACATATATATATTATATAAGTTATTATTACAAATGTTACAAGACAGAAGTCTTTAATTATATCCAAATTGAAGTAACTATTATTTTCATTTTTATCTCTATCTATATTTTGTATATGAACTGCCTTGATTTAACCAATATTATTTACATTTAAACTGTAAGCATTCTCCATTTGATAAACATTATTATTTACATTCTGAAGATTTTGGACTTTTATCATTTTAAATGTTATCTGCAATTATGGAAATAGAAAGCACGTCTTCCATGTTTCATTCTAGGGAAATGAAGAAGAAAGAGAGTGAGAGAGTGAGAGAGAGAGAGAGAAAGAGAACGAGGTGGAGGAGGAGTGTAAGAGAAAGAGAGAGAAAGAAAGAGAGAGCGAAAGAGCGACGGCGGGTAGGGCCGCGTGATTTGCCGTAAATAACTAAACGAAAAATAGCCGGGACATCTCTCTTTTTTTCAGCCCTTGCTTTCGCTTTTCGTTTCACGTGCGCGCCCGCGTGAATTACGGTATTCCGGGGAAACATTGCAAAAGAGCAAGTGACCGGGGGTGGAGCGGGAAGGGGGTAGGGGCGTGGTCGCGGACAGTTTTTCATCGAAGCTAGTCGGCCGTGCGGTCGGACCGCTGATATTTCGGCGCCTCGCCCGTGTGCGCAGCTCTCGGGCCAGCGCGCAAGTGTCATTTCTCTTCGGCTCCGCGACGAGGAGACCGCGTGTAATGTGCAGTTTTTGGGAGGAAAAATTCCGGAACGGGTGCGAAATCAAAAATAGGCACGGCTGCGGCGGGCAGTGCGCCCTGTACTCGTGCACGACTATACAAAAGTATGTTCGGATGAGCAGCAGCGGATCCGAGATTTTTCCATTGAAATGTTGAATTAACAGCTTTCCATTAGCCAGCCATTTCCATATCCACCACTGGCCCCTCACCCTCCTGCCCTCCTTTTCATGTCCTCGTCAAGGAAATCGGGATGATGAAAAGGAACGGATCCGCGAGCGCACGCGCGCGTAGGGCTTTTTTGTTTTTGCTTTTGTTCCATTTTTCTCGTATAACGGCTATGCAAAAAGCGACTATAATCGGGTAGGAAGGGGAGGGGAATCGCTTCGCCGCGTTCTCTATTTTGAACGCGTATTATTGCAATCTCGTAATTGCAGTCGTTTGCGTATATACGGGGATATTAACCGCGGCCGTTGGATATCGCAGGGCCGGTGTGTGCAATTCGAATGGCATTGAAGCTCGGCGCTCCTTGGCGCAGGCGGAGGGAGAGAATTATTTTGTTGTAAAGTAAAAATATAAAAATTGTCGACGAAGAGCAGCCGACTGTCGGCAACTGTTATACGGGCTTCATTCGACGTAATTACCCGAGATATTTACCAGATGCTTGTTGCTGATAAAAAGTACTTGACCATTTCGAGTGGCTCAATCCGGCACTCGACGTAACAGCGCCATTCTAAAATATTTTTTTTTATTTTTCTATATTGTAGTTCTTTATTTACTATTCAAAAGGCTAATGAATGAAATAGAAGTTTTTTCAATACTTATTTGATAAAGTTTTATTATTTATTATTATAAGTTTTATTATTTATATATATATATATATATATATATATATATTTGTGTGTGTGTGTGTGTGTGTGTGTGTGTGTGTGTGTGTGTGTGTGTGTGCGCTTGTATATGTATATTAAAGAAAATATTCATTTATCTAAATGACTTCATTAAATATAAATAATATGATAATTATAATTAATTTAATGTGGGGTGAAATAGTACAGTTAAATAAACGTTTATTTGACTAGCAATAAATCAAACAAATAAATAGGAAACAAAAAATATCAACGGTTGAGTAAATTTTCATATTTGAGCGTAAGCAATTGTTGAAATCACAATTTAATAAGATGTTCAGTTCTCTATTGTGCGTATAATGGGCGCTACGACGTTTAGATTATAGATCTTTCTGAAAATTTCTATAGAATTTTCTTTTGATATTAAAGTTCCTTCATTAGTTTATTGCTATGAAATGATTTATATATGTTTTGAGACTGCCAACTTAATTAATTCAAGATCCTATGCGGGCGAGTCGTATGACGTCATACCGTTTGTAATGTATATAGAACGAAGTTAATTGCTTTCACAAATAGAGTTCCACATTGAAATTTCTTAAATGTACAAAAGAGAAATGAATTGAATTAAATAAACTTCTCAATGAATTCATGAAAGTATTTTAAAACATTTATACTCGAATTTGTTTGCGCTTGAAATTAGAGTAAAAAGTCAGAGTACATTTAAGGGGCTTCTATCGCTGCCGAGTATAGGCCTGTACAGCCAGAAACTCCTAACTGATAATGAAATTGCGTAATAGAAATTAAGAAAAAAAACTGGCCATATTTGCGCACGGTATCGTGATAATCCATATAAATTAGAAACGAATTCCCCGCGTTAATAAAAACATCTTCAATGACACGGACGAAGGTGTACGCCTTGCACCTAAATTTCGAAAGCTAAACATTTCTATCAGCGATAAATATTTTTATCTAAAAATAAATGCAGGAAATAGTTTTCTGAAATAAATTTAATTTAAATAAATATTTATTTTATAGTAATAAATGCACTAAAGATTATAGTCGTTTTTATAAAATTAATTGAATTCACATACATTTTTATTTTATAAAAATAAATGCAAGAAACGTTTTTGATTTTTAATATAATAAATTTAATGTAATTATATTTTATTTATGAACCTAGAATAAAATTTTTATTTAGTTTGATGTTATTTATTTTTTAATTGTATAGACATTTATTTTCTAAGATTTAAAATTGTTTATAAGACAAACCGGTGACCTTATACTGTTGGTTGCAGCATCCGATTTTTCTGCCATTTAGAATTTGGCAGTAAGTATTGAAATTTCCATCGATTATAACTTGCCAACGGGACGAAATTTCCTTAAAATTTTCCGATCCCTGTATGGCATTATATACCAATTTTCTATACCAATTTTCGAAAAAATCGAAAGAAAATCGATATTTGGTCACATTATTGCCAGTAAAGGCGAAACGGCGATGACGCAGGTGCCTGCAGTCGGCCCCTCCCGCCCTTTCCTCATCAGTAATAGCAGTGCAAGTACTAAACCGATGCACGCGCAGCCCGTGTTTCTGATTGACGCGGACCCCATATAGCACAATACTAAAGGGAAAAAAATCGGTAGTTATACCCGAGCCGCGCGCTGATGACACGAGCCAAGCCCTTCGTTCGTACTTTCGTGCTCGTATCTGTCTTTGTTTCTTCCTCATCCCATTCTTTCCTCGTTCATTTGTTCTTTCTTCGTGTTTTTTTTTTTTTTTTTTGCTCTTTTCATAAAAGGTTCATACATACGATGACGACGACGGCGACGACCACATCGGAAAAGAGCATGAAAAGAGAGTGAGCGAATGAGAAAGAGATAGAGAGAGAGAGAGAGAGAGAGAGAGAGAGAGAGAGAGAGAGGTGAGAGAGTGTTGCGTTATTCGCATGTATAACGTATAATACGTCTCCAGTTGTCTCTTTTACAGTCTCGCAAGCAAGGAATATGTACGCATATATGAATCGGTATATATATACATATATATATATATATATATATATATATATATATATATGTATCTATGTATGTATATATATGTATATATATACGTGTGTGTGTGTGTGTGTGTGTGTAGATACGTGTTCCAGGATTGGAACTCTCATTGCACTATATATATCACGGACGTGTAACCGGTCCCGATGTGCATGATATATATACGAAGCTGTAGAGGATAACGAGAGAAAAGGAGCGAATGAGAGAAGATGGGCGTGGGGGAGGGGGTTGGGTTGCAGTCAGATGACACGTTCTCGGCCGATTGTACCTCCGCCACCTACATATACACAGAGAATTCTCGTCATTGGCGCCCCGGTTCACCGACATAGCGCTCTCGGTGCTAATTTTCGCGGCTCACAATGACGCGCCAACTGATTAGGCTCTCCATCCATCCTGCCCCGTGCGCGCATGCACATCTCTTTCTCTGTCCGCGTATAATCACAGAGACTGTAGTAAACGCCCTGCCAATCGAAAGGGCCGGCTTCCGTTCCCTGGCCTTCTTCAACCGCGTCGCTCAGACCGCCCGGTCCTCAGTGGGACGCGCGATAAAGCGCCCGCCGCGTAGCGACTGCGGCAGCGAGAGGCGCGAGCATTGGCGTAGCACAGATCACGGCGATCCGAAAGCTGTACAAGGGAAGCCTGGCGGCAACCGGGAATGCTTCAGCGATATATATATCTCGCGGTGTGTCTCGATCGAGGACTTAGAATATGTTAGATATGAATATGTAGTGCAATACGCGTAATACGCCTGAGTGTCAAGGTGGAGGTGTGCACAATGCAAATATAAAATACGCTCGTTTGAAGGACCATTATTTATATGTATACATACATATATACATACATACATATATATATATATATATATATATATATATATATATATATTGTGCATGCGGATGTAATGTGACAGAGAAGGAGTGTTGCCGCGTGGCAACGCGTATAATCGACAGCGAGGGCGATACGGTGCTATATTCCACACACAGTGCACCAGCTCCTGCACTCCCGCAGCCGCCTGCTGCGCCCTTAGCGCACAATGTAGCCGTAACGAGATAATTGCAGGCGTCGCGTCGAAGATATATGTATGCATCTATATATGTGTATATATATGTATATATCTATATATATATATATATATATATATATATATATATACACACACATGCATACATATATAGCTTTACACCGCGCAGTAGTATGCGGCGCGATGCGACGTCTGTCTGTACTTTGGTGTCGGAACCCACGCGCGCCCTCGCGGATGCTATCGCGTCGCTTCGGGATCAGCGGCTGCGACGAGAGTTAGAGAGACTGAGGGGGGCGGGGGAGGAGGTGGGCGAAGGAGTAGATCCGTTCGCGGAGAGCTGGAGGATCGGATCGCATTAGATCGGATTGGAGCGGAATAAATTGCTCGCCGAATACTTGGCAGATGCATATACATAAATACTGCGTACTCACGCACACACACACACATACACACACCGCTTGCCTCGCTCCTCCCGCGACACATACTTCTGCCCCCCTCCTATCCGCGGTCTGTGGTAAGCGCACTCCACCCACCCAATCTCCCAGTCCACCTCTATGTTTCTATTCTATGTCCACGCTATAGCGAAATGCGCGCGTACGCCCGACCTTCGTACGCGTGTTTGCCCAATATATACATGTAAATATATATAAATATATACGTGATGTATAATATGCACGTATGTGTGTGTGTGTGTGTGTAGCGAAGCGCCCGGCAGTTTGAGAGTGTATTATCAATTGCATCGCCGATATTTGTTCGCAATTATACGCCTCGGATAGGCAGTATAGCAGTGGCACTTGTGTCTTATTCGCTCGAGGCACCAAGAGGGACGGAGCGAGGGAAAGAGAAGGGGTAGGTCGGGAGGAGGCGAAAGGGGGCTGGAGGAGAGCCAGCCAGAAGCAAAGTCGCGCGGCAGCTGCGGTTTCGAGCTACCTACTTCCTGGTACGTCTGGATTGCGGCGAGGTGACAATATCTCGTTAGGCAGCCCTACTATAAGGAGGGAGAGGAGGTGAATAGACGACAACGACTGGGCTATGCTGTATGTATATATGTATTTATGTATCTGTATATATATATATATATATATATATATATATATATATATATATATGTATATATACCAGGAATAAAGCATTACGCAGAGGGAGCGATTCTGTTTTATTGCTTCTGGTTGACCCTATCCACCCCCTGCTTTCCTCTCTCTCTCTCTCTCTCTCTTTTGTCTCTTCCACGTCGCTTCTAAAATTGCACCTCTCTCTTCTCTCTCTCTCTCTCTCCCTCTCTCTCTACCTCTCTCTCGGGCTCACGGAGAATTTGAGAATTATACCGCGGGAAATCTCGCTTTCTCCCTTTTCTATTTGGTGTATATATGTATGGACAGAGCTCCGGCGTCATTAGAAGATAGGGGAAGCCTTGCGGCGCGAACCTTTGGAAAATGTAAATACCATGGTCTCCCGATATGGGAAATGGAAATAAACGCGAGGTGCTGGGACTGAACCTTTCTTTTTCGAGGGCTGTCGTGGTTTATATATATATATATATATATATATATATATATATATATATATATATAGTGCGCATATTTGGCGTAGCTCTTGTCCTTAATTTATGCGTGAGTGAAAAAAATTTAAATGGAGCCCGATATATTTTTGCGCGACTCTGCCTTTTATATTAACTCGGAGAGTGTACGTGCGCGTCTTTAAAAAAAAAAAAAAAAAAGTAACTTGATTTATGCCTACGGTTGAAAAATTATGATAAGAAATTATACGTAAATTACAAAACAAATGAAAATAATTGGCCTTTCAGAATATTATATTTATTTAGTCGACCATTTATTTAATATTTAACGGATTTTAATTCTTTTACAAGAAAATTGTAAATATACGTTTGCCTTAATAACAATAATGAAATGGTTTTAATTCCTGCTATAACATAAAAGTACAATGAATAAAATTATATTAAATTTATGAATTATATTTTTTTCCAGCATTATATGTGTTTTTTACATATTTTTAAGACTTTTAATAAGTGCAAAATCATTTAAGAACGTACTTTTCCACTGAAAATACCATCCCTTGATATTATATATTAGAATTAATTTAAAAGTACAAAATATGCAATTTCTTTTTAGTAAGCTACTGAAGATTGATTTATTATTCGTGACAACATACGTTTTATATATCACTTATTTGTGTAACATTAAAACATATATATATATATATATAGATAAATATTAATATGAGCGTCGACCATGACAATTCCCTTTATATGGCCTAACATTCATCTTGTCGAGAATTCCATTTTGTCAAGTACAAGTTATAAAAAAAGCGCGCGTATGTTTCGGTTTAGCCGACCATTATCAGCCTAGCCCTCTTGCCCCTTCTCCTCCTCGCCCCCGTCCCCTCTTCCAACGCGCGCTTTTTCTTCCGTACCTCGTTATTCTGACGTTTCGCGCGCGCGCCCTCTCGCTGACCGAGCGCGACCCAGAAAACTTTTGCCGGCACATGAATCATCCGCCAGGAATGAAAGGGGCGAGAAGCTTTTAATACACGATTCGTGTAAGAAACGCGCGCGATCGTTCGCGCGCTGGTTAAAAATATAATGCCTTCGCCGCGCCCGACGGCCCGATCGATCAAGGGCTGCGCGGATCTTCATAGACGAGCGCGATGAGCATTAAAATTATCGATATTTGACCCGGTTTCTAAAATTCAATTTTGATACGCCCACCCCCTCCGAGCCATTGGCCTTTAAACTAAAAGGAATGGAGCGATTATAATCTATATGTATGTTATTTGTACAAACATGTGTGTATATATATAATATATATATATATATATATATATATATATATATATATATATATACGACGTAGAACGGCAATTCTTGATCGAGAGCTGATCTACATACCAATCGTGCGTTTACGTGCGACAACTTAATCGGGGCTCTATTCGTTTATATATAATAGTATATTCGATAAAAAAAAAGTATATTTATAGACCGACCGGCAATTATCTCAAAGTCAAAGTATACGCTCTAGTTTTTAGCCTGTACGTTCAAATGAATTCTTGACTAACTCGCCGATTTCTTCTTCTTCTTTTACCTTTTGCTTTTTATTTTGTCACGTATACCACTCGCGCACTCATAACTATATTATACCAGTTGATGAAAAATTATCGGCTCCTATGATATACACGCCTGGTGCTACTAGTGGAGCATAGATCAGCGGGATACTTCTTTCCGATCCAGCTATATATCGCGGAAAAATTATTAGCCCAAGTCGCACCGAGGCCGCGGGACCAAATGAAATAAATCACGCGGTTAAATTGTCTTCTAAGAAGCGATTCGCGCGCCAACTATAATTATTCCGGAAAAATTTTTTTTTCGCCTTACGGCGCGCGCTTGCACTCATAATAACCACATACGTTGCCCAGTTTTATATATATATATACACACGGGTAACTCGAGACGTATGTATGTGCGTATATAACGAGCACATGTAATGAAAGCGTGCGCACAGGCGCATTCATCAGAGCTCGGGCTCTCTATGCTCGTGTACTGCTGCGCGCCCGTGCCTAGGTTTATGCGTATGTAATTCTATATATATATATATGTGTGCGTATGTGCGTGTGCATGTGCGCGCGCGCTATGTAACGGTACAACGCGCAAAAATCCGAAGAAAAAAGCATTTAATAATTACGCGGCACAGCTGTCGCTCCTGCCGTTCTCTATTATAGAGGCGAGTGACTTACGCACGCTCTCGCTCTTCTCTCTCTCTCTCTCTCTGGCTGTGTCCCACCGGCCAGCGGCCGCTAATTTATACTTCGCGGTCTGGTTGTCGTACTTGATGATGACCCCCCCTCCCCGGCCAGCCCAACCGTCCATCTCCACGAGCGCGTTGGTGGTCAGGTGTTTTTTCGGTATCGTCACCGCGACACAGCCCGGGCGTTTTAACGCGAGGCGCGAACAAGCGCGTAATATCGCGGAAAGTCTATTATCGATATAGAGCCGAAATTCGATTAACGCCCGAGGCGGGTGTCGGGGCCGCGGCGGGCGGCGAGGGTTGAGGAGGGATGTGCGACGGTCCCGAAATCTATACGCTGCGGCCTTCGATCGGTGCCGCGGTCGTCGACCATCCTATACCCCCCTGCCCGCCACGCCGGGCCCTCCGCCCGCCCGTCCCACACGTGTACGGCACCGGCGGCCGCGCGGCGACGCGAGCGGCGCGGAAGGGGGCTGTAAGCTCGCCGGAGGCGCCGGACGGCCTCGAAAGCGAACCACTTAATAGGGTGTGATAGATCGGGTAAATTGCATCGATGCTAATGGGATTGCACGCGATGCAGCTATAACCATTACCGTAGTCGCGGAGTGGCGAGCGTGGAGGGTGGAAGGGGTGGGCTCGGGCCGGAGGCGCCAGACCGTCGCTTCGCACGGTAGCCCCCGAAGCGCAGGTCCCTCCCCCACTACCTCTCCCAATTTCTCACTATCTCTCTATCTCTCTATCTCTCTCTCTCTCTCTCTCTCTCTCTTTCTCTATCGCGCACTGGCCACCCTCGAAGCATCGCTGCAGGACTTGCATTACATATAGGCTCGTCGTGTCATACCCCGCGTTGACTTTGCCTGCTCGCCTCTCTCTCTCTCTCTCTCTCTCTCTCTCTCTCTCTCTCTCGCTCTCTCGCTCAGTCGGTCTCCATGGGTAGCCGGTTGGCCAAGCTCTCATCGCATTGTCAGCCTTCGAACGGGGTACGGAGCGGGCGAAGCTCCTCGGTATATAGCGTTCGTGGGGGCGGCTTTGTGTCCTAAGCCCCTCGATCGACGCTTTTCATGAATATTTTTCAGAACTTGCTGAGGTGGAAACTCCCTGTTATTATTATCAGCGTCGGATGGCATTTACGGCGTGACCGGGAAAAGACGGAGCTTACTGGCGGGGAAATATTTACAGGGTCTTGTTCGGCGATCATGGCCTGGTACGATATAATTATAGATTTTTCAGGGGAAAAAAATCGTATTTGAAGCGATAGCAAGGGCGCGTAAATTTTATTGATCTAAAATTTATCGGCTTGGTCGAGTGATAAATGAATATAATATTCATCCAAATCCTCCAGATCCTTTTTATCCATTAAATCTTGATGGCAGAGAGTGTGAGTCTTTGTTCTAGTTTCAGATGTGAACACTGTGTAAAGAAAGAGTAATTATGAATGATTGGGATTATTTTTTATATTTTGCAGAAGGAAACGTTATTGTAATACAGTCGAAAGGTTTATGAAGCAAATAATACATTTCGTACAATTATGCATATATTCAGTATATAAGGGAAATGATTTTTTTGCTAAACAGACAATACAGTGACTTAAAATATGATATTTAATGTGTCTATACTGTCTAGTGTTCTTCATTCCGTACGGTCCAATCTTCTATATTTTATAGGGATTATAATATCTATATATTAATGGTCAGCTATATAAAAGGCAGTCAGAAGGTCGACAAGAAATTCCTTAAATGGACGACAACGTTATTTTTAATTTCATATTCTGTTATGAAAAGTTCATAAAAATTTATAATTAATTGTAGACTCGCTATAGACTTGGTCAAACATATTTGAATAATATAAGGTAAATTATAAATGAAAACACTTGGATAGTTCCACAATTTTAGGAATTCAACAATATAAAATTGTGATACAATTCAAGTGTTTTCATTTATAATTCACCTTATATTATCAAAAATGTGTACCTCCATAATACTTCATTAAGAACCCTGATCATGCCCGGTAAACTTTCTATAGACATACATATTTTATTCATGATTGAAGATGCTTTGATAATTATATATTTATCGTAATATATATTTATATACATCTAATTATAATGATGAAGTAACCGTATAAATTGTAACTGTTAATGTTAGTAACCGTATCATGTCTGATGATTAATCAAATTAAAGATAATGATTACATAATGATGATTACAATCAAAATTAATCTTTTCATAGTAAGAATTCTCTACCAAGCTTCTTACAGAGCAGAGTAAAAAATATTTCTAATATTTTATGAATAGAGTAATTTTATCTCGGAACAATTATCAGAGTAATTATATTTATATTATTAGAATATTTTATTTGCCAATTAACTTTTAAAGTTTGAAGGTTTAGAAATATCGTTCTCCGATATCAATCAAACTCAAAGATGATACGAAAAGCATCAGGATTATAATTAATTCTTTGTAATACGTTTATGTCAGAAGGTTTTATATTGCAATTCATCGAACTCAGTTTAACGATACTGAAGGAATTCAACTGTAACTTACCGCGGATTACCGAAACAGATCTTATTAAATTAAAAGGTTTCACTTGACCATGCAGGTGAGGGAATAATGTACTTGCAAACGATATATGTGAGAAGTAACATTTTTCGTCACTTAAGAACTAATATTTTTTCGACATTAATCGTTTTCAAACATGAATAAAGAAAAAAGTCTTAAGGGTGAATTTTCGAGTATTCATGTTATACTTTCCAATTTTTAGGAGGTAATAATTTTGTCAACATAGCATGAAATCAAAGAAAATATTTTTTTTTTAAAAAATAATGCATAAAGACACCATGGAAATCCTCTTGAAAGGTTTATATTTAAAAAGTACCTTTTATGTAATATTTAGCATAAATACTCGGAAATTCATCCTTAAGTTTTTTGAGTCTGATACAGATACAAAGATATATCTTCACGCGAAGTCACGAAATCCATTGATAACTCATAATATCGTTCTTGTATATTTAAGTTTCATATCTTACTATTCTTTAAACTTGAATCAGTGATGAAACTTACTGTAATCCACGTAACTGTCAATTGATGGTTGAATCTAAATAAAGGATCGAGCATATGCTATATCGAGCGTAGCGGTTTCAGACAATAATTGAAAGTCGAAATAAACAATCGTGAATAATCGCTAATAGCGGTTAATGGTAGTACGATGGCAAAAACAACTTGCTGAGTCAGTCCGCTAAATTTCACGATGGAGCTGAGAAACAGCATTCTGATAAGAACTTCTTGGTCATTTAAAATAATTTCACATCACACTCGTAGCGCAAGCTCTTGCAATCAATGCGGCTGAGTATTTCCAACTATAGATTATACTTTTGTTATTCCGCAGTACGCCTCATCACACCCGTGCAACCGCTCCACCCAACGGCAAAAACTAACCCTCCGCGGGTCGGCATTAACTTTCCCCGCATTATTATCAATCCGAAGAAGCAGTCGTAATGCGAGGTAGACAAAAAAAAAAAAAAGAAAAAAAAAGAAAAGAAAAAAACGAGGCAGGAGAAAGAGGAGAATCCAGTCTCACCTCTCGTCGTTGCCCCGCGCGCCCTTCCATTTTATTCCGCGCGCGCATATCTTTGTTCCCCGAGCCCATCAACTGGTCCTCTCTCAACCCCCTTCCCCGCCGCCCCCCCTACTCCTGCCCGGCTTTAGCTCGCTCGCGCGATCGTCCCGACCAGAAATTAGGAGTAAACCACCCCCCCCCTTCCCCGCGCCGGTACAATGGCCCAAGCCGTACGTCGATGCGACTTTCGCCGGCTCGAGCGTGGAGGCAGGAGGGACTTTTTAATAACGGGGAAAAATAATGGAGAGACAGCGGCGCTGGATCGACAATGGCGTGGCTGGCTTGATGGGAGGGGGACGAGCGACGAGTGGCGTGGAGGGTGATGGGGGGGGGGCAGCGAATCGCAGGATCCTGACGTACCACGGCGGTCTTCATTAGAGCGGGCGCGCAGAGCGGGCGATTAAATGCTCCTCTTCAGCGAGGGGGAAATCCTCGAGCGAAAGTTTCGACTCCCATCCCACCCCCTCCAGCCTTCTCTGCCCTACGAGTCTCTTTCGCCCCGCGGTCTGGGCCTTTCGGCTTCGATGTGTATATATATATATATATATATATATATATATATATATATATATATATACATACATATTCAGTTTCAGCGCGAAAGCGCGGCGACGCGACGCCTGTCTATAGGAGTCGAGTACCGAGGAGTCGCAAACAATCCCGCCGGCTGCTCAGCCGGGGCGCGCTTCGTGATCCGGAAAGAGGACGCGATTAGCGACATCGATTATCCCGAATGCCGCGGCCGTCTCTCCTTGGCGTACCTCTCTCTCTCTCTCTCTCTCCCGCGTTCCCAGCGTCGTGCCCGCGCCTCGTGCCCATCGCTCTTTCCCGGGATGAGAGGCGCGCTTTTGTCATGGATAGTGCTGGGAAGGGGGGCGGTGGGAGGGGGAGGCAGAAGCATCCACGCGATACCACCGCGCCGCCGCGTAACGGAGACGCTGATCCTCTGTGCGCACCGCGCCGTTTCATCCTTGCCTTATGTATATATATATATATATATACCCTGCTCACCCGTCCTTCTTTTGTACGCGTCTCTCCTGCATATGGCCTTCTCCTTTGCTCGGTCCCTTTTTCCTTTCTATCCTTTTTTTTTCGGTTCGCGACGCGCTCTGCCCCTACGCCGCCGCCCTTTTCGCTTTTGTCGGTAGCCGTTCGCGCGTGCCGCCCGGATGGATGACAAAAGTAATCACTTTTCCTCGAGAGTTTGACTTTGAAGTCGCGGCGAAAGGGTCCGCGCTGCGGCGCACCTCGTCGTCGACAACGTAACATTCTGCGTTATGAGTTTATGACCCGCGGATAAGGAACAAAATGTTTCGACTGCTCATTTTTTTTGGTCCTCTGTATAAGTCGTGAATGTACGAGCAAAACTGATGTGTTTTTTTTTATGTAAAGCTGATGAAAAAGTATAAATTTCTGATAGGTGCTTGAACTGTACTTCATTTGAAATATATGAGGCAATATTGGTATTTGTGATTAGTTACATGAACACAATTAAAGTGGAATAACTTTCTCTTAAAATTTTATTTTCGTATATTTTATATAATCCTCTTTTATTCATGCTCTGTCTAAAATATAATTTATCGTGTTTATTTATGTTGTTTATCGTTAATGTACTATGTTGTGTAGTTTAAATATGTTTTTAATGATTACAATAGTTTTAAAAATATCTTTTTTCTTGAATTAGCTTCAATATAGAGTACAAAAAAATCAAATTGAATAATAATAAAAATGTTGAAAAACGTAGTATATATATATATATATATACAATTGTTCTATTTTATTAAACTGGTACTATGTAGGTTTACTTCAATTGTTTATTTAGCCTCTTTTGTTAAATCTAAAATATGCAATAATTAAATGTATGCACAACTAAATCTGTATGAAAAAGTGTACTTTGATTTTCCACCAAACAAATGCTTGCACCTTCTCATTTTTTAGACTGAGATATCATTAATTCATACTGGGTGAACTGGAATTGAAATATTGCAGGAGAGGGGGTCAACAAAAACTTTATATTTTGACGTGCCTCTGATAAATAAATACGTCTCAATTAATGACTTAAGTTTCTGCGTGCCGATAGGGTTGTTCCAAAAATTATTTCTACAATGGGAAAAAAAATAATACAAATACGAACAAAGAGTTCGACTCGAATAGTGAGTATCGAACGTGATTCCATTGTGCCGAATCGCTGAGAATGAGGAATAAGACACTGAATTTGTTACGAATGTCCCCAAGTCCCATTTTACCACGGCTGGGACATCGTCGAAGAGTCGCCTCGTTCCGGACGAGGCCTCGGCCTCTGCAACCCACAATAACGTCGATAATATTCGATAAATTTCACTGGAAAATAATAATGCCACATATCCGAAATGTATCGTCAAAACTCCTCGCCTGATTTTGTTTTCAAAAGCGGCGCGCTGTCCTCGTTCCGATAGTGTTGAAGTTTTCGGCAGAAAAACAAACAAGAGCTCGATCCCACGTTCGTGGGATGGATCATAACTGATGATCACAGAAGGGCCTACAGCGGTATTCTGCCAACTTTCACAAGGGACCGTCTGGTAGAGCGAACAAGTTTAAGTAATAATTTCTTGCATTTTTAATTGGCATTGTAGAATTTCAAATTTTTCCATATAACACCTATATTTAATGATAATTAATAATCAATACCAACTTCATTACCATTCATCGTAAAGTTCATTTAGCGCTCGAACAAAAAAAAAAAAATTCATCTCTCGACAAAATTCAAAACGCACCAATTAAATTTTATCTTTTTTAACAATGTTAATTCAACTCAATAAAATCCCCCATCGACATGGAAAATGAAGATAAGAAATTGAATTGACCCGTAAAGCGTAGAAAAATATTTTTGCCCGGCGTCAGCGAGCACGATAAATTACCCATTCAGTTTTCAAGTAGGAAATAAAAACTTTCGAGTTAACGAGATATGAAGAAGAGATAAAAAAAAAGTAATTTATACGGTTCGTTGGAAACTATTTAATAATAGCCCAACCCCGCCTCCCCCCCCTCCTCTATCCGCACCGAAATGGGGGTCAAGCCGCGAGAAAAGGGATTCCGTTCCTTTTTCCCATTGCTCTCGCTCACCCGCTCGCTCGCCCGCCGCGCGCGAAAGAAATCCCGAGCTCTGGCCACGGTTCGACCAGGATATAAGTGCCCGTGGAAAATCCAGCGTCCGCTTCGGTTCGCTTCGATGAGCGATCGTTATTCCGTATATAATGTATTCACAGCTGCCTTATCGGAGCGTTTCTCGTATTTTTCTTTCTCGTCCGCTTTTCATCTCTTCCCCCCCCCCTCCCTAGCCTATTAAATTTTTCTCGTTATTATCACTACCACGATTCGTTCTTCAGTTTCTGTCTCGATTCCGCGGTGCGCGTCGAGCGACTCGACAACGGCGAATTAATTTGTCGCGCGTTTATCGCCGTAATTAATGGGTCAGTAGTAGGTTTAGGTATAATTAGGCCGTGGTCGACCCGCGTATTATCGCCGCCTATTACGGCCTGTTACGTCTTATTCCCGGCTCGGAATAACGAGCGGAATGAAATGGCTAGTCTCCGGGACTATGTATAGGTGCACATTCATATATACATGCATATGAAATCGTTCTTTGCTTCGGCTCCAAAATACGGCGCACCCCTTGGACTTTTCACTTCGAACTCCCTGTCCCTCCTCCCTGGGCATATATATCCCCGATCCCTGTTGGCAGCCTCGTTATTCCACTTATCGAAATAATATTGATGCCCAGTAATGTCAGCGACGCCCTGCGCTGCGCATTCATATACAACGTTATAGACACAAACATACACACACACACACACACACACACACACACACACACACACACACACACACACACACACACACATGCATATGTCTATATGATGAAATCAATACGCGCAAATGCGCAATTATACGGAGTTGGGTAAAGGACGAACGAGATTGAGAGCGGGAGGACAATAAATATGGGACTGATTGGCGAAGTATATACAGATATATATATTTGCATAAAATCGTTCGTTAAATTTTAGCTGCGCGCCCTCGCACGTTCCTATGTATGTGTGTGCGTGTGTGCGCATATGCGCTCGCGAGAGATGTCCGCAGGCGGGCGGGCGCGCGTGCGAGCTTACAATTGGACTAATTATTAATATATATATATATATATATATATATATATATATATATATATATATATATATATTAATGGTTTGGCGTGCGTTAGCACGGGCTGATTTGATCGCTCGCTCGCGTATACACACATACGCATACACATACTAGTCCACGACATAATTTGAATATACGTGATCGAATGGCATTTACAGCTCTCTCTCTCTCTTGGCATTCCTTGTAGATGCACAGAATTACGTACATGAAGAAAAAAAAAATATATATATACTCGACCAAAGGCCATCGTACGAAATGACCTGCGACCGCGATTACGGGAAGACGTGCTTAACTTATATTGAACGAATGAAAAGTGCATTGTAACACGAGACCCGAGGATCGGCAACGAGCGCAAAACAGGTCGCTACTCTCTTTATCCATTATCATACGTACGCTTTTGCTATATACGGCTCGAGCAGCCAATCTTTCGATTTTAATATGGTAAAATAGACGATGTAGAATAGAAAAAGGAAAGGAGGGAGGAAATAAAATTTCCCGCACCGCGGGCTTTGCGCATGCTAATGGGGGAATTTCAGGTGCAATCGAGTTAGTTTAGAAGCGGGATTTCCGCAGTTGATTAAGTTAAATGCCAGAAATTCCGAGCGTATTATAACGACGTCACGTGCCTTATCGCGGTTGAGCGCTGCGGCAGCGGCGGCAGCGGCGGTGGTGGCGCCCGGGCGTACCTATATATACGTATTAGTGGGAGGACGGCTCAAATTGGCTTAATTGAAGTTCATAAAGCATTAAAATATCAGTCAAAATCCCCCCCCTCCCCCCGCCGGTGGGCACGAGTATTAATAATTTATGTCTTTTATAACATTAAGTGTTCAAGCACTTGCTACACCCCTTCCTTCTCTCGTACACCGAGTATATCCTATATACGTGTTTCCGGCCGCAGACTGCACGGCTCGACTCTTAATGGGATACATCTGAATATTCGAATTATCGTCTTTTTCTCATTAAGCTTTATACTTGAATGCGCGATTATATTATATATATATATATATATATATATATATATATATATATATATATATATATATATAAATGGAGATAGCTCGCGCGGCATTGTGGATTGCTTTGATGATATATATATATATATATATATATATATATATATATATATATATATATATATAGATTAATATATAGCTCGGCCGTGTTGATTAAATGCCTTAGAGCACTAATTATACAGGCAGGTATAGACAGTTGATGATTGATGGAAATATACGCCTGCTGTGTGGTGAGCGCGTTCAAACGATATTTAGCATGTAATTGAACGGGTTCGCTGACGGGGCTAATTTGTTTGCACTATTTATAAACATTTACTACGATTTTATCGATTAAATATTTATTAAACAGTATGATATATGTTAAAATGCTTGTGAAAAATCCAGGTAATTTTCAAACATTCGTCGTGATTAATTGAGGTAGACAGCATTTGTTTGCCAAAATCTCTAATTCGTCGGTGAGTAAAATAAAAAATTATCGACATGAATAAGTGGTTCCTTCATTTTCTATACTAATTATTTTATATATATATATATAGTAAAAAAGAGTATTATATCAAGCAAATAAAATTTCGAATCTTCTTAGCCGTGAACAAGTGAGCGGCAAAAATGCGCCAAGCTAGTATAATTCAATAGACGCCGTGCGCCGAGGCGTAGCCGAAAGAAATAAAAACAGAACGAACCATTCGCCATGCTCGCTTCCGTGACCGCGAATTGGGGGAGGAACTTTGCGGCGCGGAGGATGGCTGCTGGCAAGCATCGCCACCGCGCTTATAAAATCCCGAAATCATTTTAAACCATCCTCCCGCGATGGAAGGGTGGTTCGGGGCGGCCGGCGAGGGGGAGGGGTATCAATTTTTGCGCTCGCCCGGTATACGAAAGGGCTATATATATATATATATATATATATATATATATATATATAGACGGGGGCCGTACTGCGCCGCGGCGCTAATTTATATCAGCGAGCAACGGCCCTGGTGCTACGCGAACCCGACACGCCGGCGCGTGCAAAAAATTTCCCTATAATCGCCCGATTCACGCTCACGCACGCTGAAACACGTACACATACACGCGCGCGCGCGCACGCATGCACACACACATACACACACATGCAAACATTTATATATCTCGTTGGCGCACGCGCACACACACTGTCGAACCTCTATACAACGATCTTGCTCCCTTTGTTTTTCGTTAAGGATCGATACACCCGCACCCCGTTCTGTGCATGGTTAAGGTCCGTATATAAGCTATCACAGATTTTCCTCTCTTCGGGCTGCATATTATATTATATATATATATATTTTTACGACGCGTGCTTGAGATTATAAACAAGGGAATATTTAACGCATAATCGGACGACCACGTATATGCTGTGGAAGATAACTTTCCACCTCTCCGATATCGGTTGGAATTATGGATAATCAGTTCGTTATATCAGCAGGGGAATTTCCAGAAATGCCCAGTATATAATGATGAATTTTAATAATTTGTGATTGAAAATTTTCTCTCTCTCTCTCTCTTTCTCTCTCTCTCTACTTTTGACAATTTAACCAAAATTGCTTTTATTAAAAAGTCTTGCGCTTGGTAAATTTTCCGCGGAAATTGTACTCATATTAGCGTAGAAAATCTTTTTCCTGTCTAAGCATCATCTAATAATCAGAGTTTTCCGTATAATTCGGAAGACCCAAAGCAACCGAAAATGTAATTATTTCTGCCCGAATATACATGTTTGTCATTACATACATGTATAAAATCACATTTTACATCTATAATTGGCTGAAAGTTCGCTTAAACTATCTATAATTTATGCTTTAAAATAAATGGATAAAAACTAAGATAGGACTTCATGTATATAAGATGTCCATACTAAACTTAAGTAACAAATTGTAAAGTCATAAACTTGAGTTGTGTTTTATAAGTCCACTCTTATAAAAATTTCATGATGTGAGGGAGATCTTATTCCAGATATCATTATTAAGAATATTTCATTTCAGAACCAACTCAAATTCGAAAATTTTAATATAAAAGCAAATTAAAAGGAGAAAAGTTTAAAGAATCTGAGACAGAATACTGAAGAAGAAAATAAACAAGACGAATTTCTTACTTGAAAAGTAAGTTGTTCTGAATCTGAGAATATTATTATAGATAGGCTCAGTTTTGTTTGAGTTTATAATACTTTAGAAATTACTGTTTGCGAATCCAGGCTCATGTTATAAAAATATGCATTCTTTATTAACTCTTATATAGATGATTAAAATCGTATCTATGACCATCAATGAACAACAACGATTAATTGCTCTAACAATAATTCAATATATAAAGAAAATTAGATGTTAATTATTTATTTCACAAACACATTATAATTATCATCTGAAAATTTACGATTGCTATCACTTGATTTGAAGTAAATAAAACTTTCTTGTTTTTTCTCTTATACATTTGCATTTGTTCTTCAAGTTATTTGTATTATTCTGAACGAGCTATGTATTCATATAGTTTCGATATTTCTGAGTTTGAAATGCAAAAATGACGATCAAAAAATCGAGGAACACACATCGATATTCAAATAATGTGTACGTGTGTGTCCCTGGGTGCGTGTGCGTGCGTGCGTGCGTGTATGTGTGTTCTATCATGAAAACTTCAGCTATTGACGTTAGAATCACTATTAAATACTGAAAATCACAGAATATGCTTGTTATATGGGCATTTTATCGTGCAGACAGGTACAGATACGATTGTCTCGATGTAGATCGATACGTATACATATTTATGCGTGACCGTGGATTTTACAAAGCTCGCAGGGGATGTACCAGACGCCTTTGATTATTCGCGTTGCGAGTGCTTATATATATATATATATATATATATATATATATATATATATATATATATATATATATATATATAGATATATATATATGAGTTTGAACGGACACGAGATGTAGAGTCCCTGGTGACGCTCGTCAATACTCTCTCATCCCTTCGCAGTGTATACCTGCCCAGCTATATATATATATATATATATATATATATATATATATATATCCACAACCACTCTAAAATTGGCTTTGTCTCTGGGTGGATGTATATAGACGCCTCGCAATTGTATATATAGATCGAGCATGAAGTTGCACCGCAAGAACCATTGATGCGAGCCTTTCTTGTTTTCTTTTTCTTTTATTTTTTATTTATTTTTTTTTATTTTACGACGGCGGAGCCGTTCCCTCGGTTCCGTTCTTCCACGGTCACGCCCCCCGTCCGTGCAGGTACACACGCACGCAAGCCCGATAGAGCTCGACCCTGGAAAGGTCGCTTTTCCAAGCTTCAAAGGGGGGACAGGGTGGAGGGAAGGTACAGCGAAAGGGATAGCGCGCAGACCGTGGAAACCGCAAACCCGACGAATGATATACAGCCTTTGTGCGTTTCGCGCGCGCTGCGGGTGGCTGTGGGGGGCTGGCGGGGAATTTTGCGAATGGGACTTGGGACTTTTTCAACGATTATGCCTTGTAGGTATATATACATTCGGAGACTTGTTTCTATAAATGGTGAGAGCGATATAATGATAGTGGTGTGTATGTTGTACGCGCTACCACCTAGGCATCGACATTTGTGATAAACGCAGATATATATATATATATATATATATATATATATATATATAATATAATATATTTGAGTGTGCGTGTGTGTATGTACTTATATTCATGCTGCCGAGCACGTAAAAGAGTCGCGAGGCGCGCGGGAATAAAAGTTTCCGCAGGAGTTGAAATAATAATTCCAGGCTACGTCTCGTGTCAAGAACTCGCGCGTATATGTACATACACGCGTCAATTACGAAAATTGCGATGTCATTATTCCTCATTTCCTTAAAGTTTCTCCGCGAAACGCTATTTTCTCGCCGGGACACTCTATCCTTTTCTTTCTCAATTATTCGGCCAGCGCGGCCATCAACGCATTTCTTTCCTGCATTGAATATATATATATATATATATATATATATATATATATATATATATACTCTATACAAGTATATGCTACTTTAACCATATGTAAGCCGGTGTACAAAATCATATATACATCAGAGTATTCTATTCGAAATTGTAAGCAAAAATATTCGTACCTCGATTATTATTTTCCAAGCCAATCGGACAGAAAATTACTTTTACGCTTTCTAAACAAAAAACAAGAAAGAGTTATATATATTAGACACTTATTGTAAGAATTTTCTAATGCCAATCATCTTAGTCAATTTTGCCGCGGGTTATAATAATTTTCCAATTGAAATGTTTTTCTGTGCGATTTGGCGACGATTTGGAATTATGGTTTATTCGATATATAATTTATATGAACTAAAATATAGGATTTCGCATGTGATATAGACGTTGGTTCGATTGCAAATTTATTTGTGTTATGTATAATGAAGTAAACCCTTTTATGGACTTATCCGGACTTTTTGGAGAATATTCTATTAAACCTTAACAGATCGCTGATCCGTGAAACATGCGAAAATCCGTTTTACCCTATTATATTAGTGCTGCTTTAGTCCCTAGATCTTTTCCAAAGTCCCTCGAATCACGAAAATTCGATTTACCAGACGCTATATATATAACCGCTTTAATCTCAAAATTCCGAGAGCTCGCGTGCAATTTCAATATTACACGCTTAATCTATATATGCATATATATATATATATATATATATATATATATATATATATATATATGTAATATGTACGAGTATCTCGCCGAATAATAATAAAATCCGCGTTATATATACGCAATTGAAGAAGGATAATAAGAGCTTGCAGTCCATCTATTTTTAATAAAAGTACGAGTAAAGTGTATTCTCCTTTTTTTTCACCCCCTATATTCCGCTTCGAAGAAACTTCCCCGTTGGGAAAACGAAAATCCTTGCTAAAGTTCGAACTTCTTAGCCGCGCTTTAGCCACAGAAAAACAGAGGGGCTATCGGTAGCTCCTCCCCCCTTCACTACCTCTCTTGCGTCGTAGTTCTACGACGATATATATATATATATATATATATATATATATATATATATGCGTGTGTATAAGAAAACAGTACGCCAGGGGATAAAATTCCCCCGACAGACCGCGGAAAATACATAAGTAACAATCGCGGCCTCCAGGCATTTCTCCTTCCGTTCGCTATATGTACGGCATATCCTTGAAAGATATAAGCGATCGATGCTTCTCCCTCCGTTCGTTTCCATCGATCGCCGCCCCCGCCTCCCAGGACAACCGCGCGGCTGTACGCGCGCTGGTTAAACTGTGACAAAAATTTCGCCTTTTTTCCTCATTTCCTCTCTCTCTCTCTCTCTCTCTCTCTCTCTCTCGGCCTCTCTACCTCTCTCCGCGTTCGTTCCTCTTTTTCCCGACATGCTTCAATAACACCGAGGCACGCTGGAGTGGGGTGGTCTGTGGCGACCCGCCTCTTCATGTCCCTTTACTCGGAGTTACCAACTTACTTTGCTAACATCGGTACACGGTGGGACATCGTCACCGGGGGACGTGAGGGGATGGGGGTTGGGTGCGCGCACGGATGTTGCGCAAAGAAAAAGGTCGAAAAACGGAATATAAATATAGACGAAACGGTCTCCCAGACTCGGTTGAGACGCTGTAGGGACGAGAACACACACACATATATATATATTAGGAACTTTGGAACGAACACACAGGTGAACTTTCATACTTTCGCAAAGTGTACCGTAATGTAGCACCGCAAACCCTTTGCGCATACATAGTTGAATAAATATATGTATGTATGAGTGTATGCATATATATATATTTATATATGTGTGTCTGTGTGTGCGTGTGTAGGTATGTCAAAACGTGCGCACCGATCATTGCATATCTTCCACGTTGTGCGAGCACTTACACAACGACGTATCTCATCCGGTCGTACGAATTGGTCAGTCGAGTACATTCGACTTCATGCTTCGTTTCTCTTTCACTCGCCACTCTCACCCCTTCCTCTATAGTGCTCGTCGATTCGGACCGGACTACGGGGTGGGTGAGAGAGGTACACGAAACTCGGGGAATCGCGCGCGTCGTGGGAGCGCACGGGGTGTAAAGTCGCGTCGATCGCCCCCTCGCTCCGTTCGGATTTCGCTGCTCTTCCTCTGCGCGTGCGCGCGAGCACGTTCAAGCTTATACAAACTTCTCTCCTCTCAGGCGCGCAACGGTCGCATAACGATTATTCTACTTCGCTCTTCCAAGACGCCACCGGCTCGGCTACAAAGAAAACGTAAATATATATATACCTTGGAAACAGATGGACTTCGAGGCTCATTGTCGGCTTGAATAACGAGCGCACAGATTGCCCCTTCCCCTTCGTCGGCTCTTTGGATCTGGCCCGAGACTTTTTTTCCGCGTTCATCTTATCGGCGGCTCTGCGCTCCAATCGGACGGTGTGGCAGCTAGGACGAGGCGGTGAGGGGAGTGGGTGGAAGGAAGATTGAATCCTATAGCTGCACACCGAGGCAGACGGATTTAATTGATACGGTGCTCGCTGCAAAGATGAACTCTGGATGGAAGACGGTGCGCATTATCGAATCGCTCGTTTCGAGCTCTCTATATATCCACGATCGCGAGCGCCAATGCCAACGAACCTCGCCTCCTCGCCCCGCCTTCGGATATGAATAACCTTATAATGAAAACCGAGATTCCGAGACGGAAGTGCACCCCTTCCCCCCGACGCTCCATCCTTTCGAATCTAACCCCCCTCCAGCCTTTCCCACTCCGTAACCGTGCCACCTCAGTATTTTTGCGACAAACACGATGAAATTCAAATTCAAATTACGGCATCCGGAGAATTCGCGTGTATATTAGGAGGCGCGCGCGCGCGCGCGCCACTGCGATGCATATTCGGCGGGGAGGGCGCGATGTTTAATGAGCGGCGCCGGCGGTGACGACTGTACAAGACGACTGCGACGACTACGACGACGACGAAGACGAGAAGGAGGACGCTATTTTCGCAGCAATGCGCGCAATAAACGCTCGCTTGACTTGGCATCTTTGAGGTGCCAAGAGTAATGTCCTTGTTTCGCGCGAGTTTATGCGCCACCAGACGACGAGGGCGGGACACGGAAGGGGAGAGGGGGGAAGTAGAGGGCAGGTCGGATTCTTTGTGAGCTTAATAGACCGATACTCTCGGCTCGCGCGCGCGCGCGCGCGGCCCCGGAGTCCCGCGCGCTTTTAATGGCGATCTTGAAATATACGGCGGGGCAAACGTTGAAATGTGTAGGGGGGCGGGGGTCGTAGTGGGAGACGGGGGTGGGGGAGGTGGGCACGAAATGTGAAAAATGCCCGTGTATAACGGGGAAGGTGCTTTGCACGGCGCTTTGAACTTTTATGGGGAGCCGCGCGCCGTCGCCGATGCATTATGCCTGGCTGAGATTTTTTTTTTTTTTTTTTTTTTTTTTTTCAAATGCCATACACGCCGCAAACAATGTGTAGTATAGCGCGCACTATGCAGTTTATGGTAATGCAGAAACACGAGGGAACCGATTTGTGTTTATGAAGCTTTCCGATGTATTTCAACTAGATGGACTTTCGTTCGTAATCGATTGGCCCATAACGCGTTCGAGTGGATTCGTTATAATGAAGCGTGTATATGGCATTATGAGGCGATGTAACAGGAGTAATGTCTGTTTTCGAAAAAAAAAAATAGTTCATGCAATGGTTCAGCGGATATGTCATGCAAGAGAATTGATTGACGGACTTGATTTCGATAGAGGTTAATTTTGACGGTAATTTGAAGGCCAATCATTACGTTTGAAATGGGAATAAATGTTTTGACCGTATTCGAGAAGAGCAACGAATGTTACAATGTGTTAGTGTGTCGCCTACGAAATTTGTTTATCTTAGGACTATCAAAATTTTACTTTAGTAATTTACCTCAATCTAACGTTCATTTTTGCACCTTTAGCATTGAATTCTTGTCACGAACCATAAGAGAGATTTTTTTTAAAGTAATCCTAATATGACTTCCAACATATGGACCAATAACCATGTACAGGAAAGTTAATTTTCCGCACGAATACGATTTCTAAAAATAGATTCTCAGCTGTGACTGAGTCGTGAAATTAGAATAGGCCATTTAGGTAAGCCTTCGAGTATACATGTTGGTATTCGTTCGACCATATATTTCATAAATAGTCGTGTAATTTTTGGACTATTTTCCAGCAGTCACGTGAAAATAATGGCATGTTGTTAAAAATATCGATTCTCGAAATTCTAGTAGCGACATATCAAGAATGGATCATTTAGTTATTAAGCTAACGTGGAAAGATGTCAGTCTCCGCGGCGAGAGGCCAATCGTTCTGAAGATAAACTATTCGCAAATCCCGTATACAAATCTTAAATGTCAATTGATCATATCTAACAGAGTAGATCACAAATGGAAATATGAGAGTTTCCATATTGCGGTTGATTCATAACACAATTGAAAACTTGCCTGAGTCAAGTTTTACTAATAAATCACAATTATTGACAGTTGTCAAATTTAGTTTCTGCTATATGATTCTATTTTTCGTGGTTCAAGCCCTATCGGCTACGATCAATGAGTAAGTGTATCAGCTCATTCTCTACGTTAGAATTCGGTAAGGAAGTCAGCTTCTATAATAGCGAGTAATAATAAATAACGTGTCTTCCTCGTAAGAAGCTAACTGTAAATGTGTACGATGTATCTAATATGGTGAATTTGTTAATCAGTAAGTTAATGTTGTAAGATAAAAAGCACTTATCAGCTGATTTCTCTGATTTTCATCGTAAAATTTTCTATAGTCTTTGATCCACGAGTATATACAATAAGACTTTGTTAAAATATTTGCTTGATGTCAGCTTGTAACGTCTATTTGTCGTTTACACGATACTATAGTGGAAGATCGAAAATATCTGATACTAGATTTGATCTATTGGAAAGCGCTCATAACTCTTTTTTCCCTACGTTCGAACAGATTGAACAGTTGTATGTGTAACTAAAAACTTTTTCGTGCGCCCAGATTTGGTTGTGCAGATGCAAGTGCTCATTCGTATATATTGGAAAAGGGTACTGCTGGCGGCTTAGAAATTTCTCGTAAATAACAAGTTTTCTTTCTTATCGAAAACCGTGGCAAACAGTAATATAATGATCATTTCCAAAAATGACCGACTAGGGCCTTTCAATTTTTATTCGATTTTTTGTACTTGAAATTAAGATAAGCTCAATCTAATAATTTGCCCTCTTCAACTTCGAAAGTCATCTATTATGTTCGTCTAATTTTCATTGATAAATTCTGCAGATAATATAAGTGAGAAGCAATGGGAGTGGATAAAATAAAAATAAAATAATAGGAGATTAATAAGTATCTATTGACTAAAAATTCCTAGTGAATTATTCACAACAATTACTTGAAATATCACGATATCTTGCGTTTAATTATAAATGTTAAAATGACTCGGTTCAAAAGGCAAAAATATTTCAGTAGGTAAGAGACAAATGTAGAAAGGAATAGCTCGTAATTAACTACAAAGCTACCGAGGGATAAGTAACTGGTAGATTTGACAGGAAAGACTAAAATAGATATGCGAATGAAGAGTCTACTACGAAGAAAAGATTATCGAGATTAATATCCTTTGAATAGATTAGTATACGTCAACGAGTGGTATTGGTAAGAAAAGCTACACTTTCTTAATGTAGAATGATAGTAGGCTAAAAGTATCAGAAAATTTATCCATAGACCAATAATTATAGACTTGATTTTCTCAGTTAGTTTGCGTTATTTACAAAGCCAAGCGGATTAACTTTGGAAAGAAAACAATTCTTAATTCGTAGTAATGACGCTTAAGTCAGCAACCAAAAAGAGAGATAACATTTCTTAAACAATATTAGTCAAAAATAATATGTCTGGCAATGAAAAGAGTTTCATTAGTTGAGAAGCATTATATTGTCAGTGTTAATGACGTAATTTAAAATTACTTGTTATTGTCTATTCAGAAACATTTTAAACTGTAATAAAATAAAATTATTTTCATTGCTAATCACTGAATTTAATAATGAAATATTACTCTAGAAAATAAAACTTCACTCTTTCGATCTTTATAAATATAAATTTATCTTTTTACAAATAGCAATTTGTTCTATAGTTAAATTAAAACAAGTTTCAGTGCCGAGAAAATTAAGTTTTCAAATTCTAATATATATATTAATATACATGACAACAACCTATTTATATCAATTTTTTTTTCATCGAAATTGCGCATTATCATCTGCAATTATTGCACATTTTTCATTATTTATCATTATCATTATAAATCAGAGATATGCCATGTTCTGATTAAACGCTTATTTACATTTCATTGATAATTAGCGCGAAACCAATTTATCGATGAAAATTGAAAATTTTCAGTAACGTACGATAGTACTGATAATGTCGAATTCTTCGTCCACTGAGCACACTGCAATTAATAATCCTCTTCCGTGCAGATGACGCGCGTAAACGTAGAGAAAATTCGCGCGGTTCCTGCGCGGTGCAAACCGCACATATTGAGCGTCACGAGCACGCCAGGCTAAAATTAGCCTTTCTTTTTGTAATTGACGCTAGGCGAAATTTCATCGAGAGAGATTTGTAGCGGAAGCGTTATCAATAGATGACACAAAAAATAAATTGAACTATAAATTTCACCCCATATATTCTAGCGTGCTAATAGAGGATGGAATATAATAATAGTATAGATTGGACAGTTTTAATAGTTCATATGTTTCACCTTAATGTTCGCCTCATATTGAAGAGAATATTTAAATTAAAATTTTAAATTAAAATGAATAAAAACGTTTATAAATAACATTTAAAAGCAACAAAAAAGAGATTGACTATAACAAAGATTATTTGAGGTAGAATATAGAAATTAGTATTCCAAAATTATATATATTTTAGGAATCTTAAGTAATCATTGCCAAACAAAATTGAATCGCTAATAAATTTGATTGATTCATTAGTTTCATAACGTGAGATGTTATGGATAAAAAATTTTTAAAAAAATATCTGATTTCCCTTCATTCCTTGATGGGTTAATTAATGTAAAATCCTGTATTAAACTGGTTCTACTGCTTAAAAAAAATATAACATCCAAACTTTAAAGTTGCTGAGGTCAATCAACAAGGATTTTACCATAAAAAGTTTCTAAAAAGATGATCAGGGTGAGAAATTTTTTCTTTCGTTTTTATACCTATGTATATGGATTTTGTAATATTCTGATGTCAATTTGTGTTTTTAATGCTGACTTATGAAAACCTCTGAATGTTAATGTTTACCTTTTACCCTAATCCAAATTATAGACGGTAAAATAAGTATAAATTGATTTTTAAATATTTTTCTGTTTTTATTCGGAATACGAAATTTTAAAAGTTTTGAAAAAGTAATTCATCTCATTATTATTGAGAGTGATTGTTTATAATCTCTGTACAACCGAATTTATGTAATCCATTCTAAGACATTACTAGAGGGCGGAAAAAAAGTTTTTTTTTTTCGTTTTTATCAATACGTTTTGCATTTTTCGAATTATTAATTTGATTGCAAAGGCCGAGACTCGCTTACACTCTATAAAATCTAGCAATTGATTCTGACTCTTGTTCAGACGGCCGATCCTTGGCCACCGAAATCGCAAATTCACCACTCGATAAAATGACAACTAATCGATGATGTTATTATTATTTCTTTTATCCTCTTAGGAGTAAATTGTGATGAAATCTAGAGATTGATTTTTAGGTAGATTCAAAAGCAATCGTTCGAAAATAAAAATCGGATCCATCGTATATAATTTATAATAAGTAATGTTGTAACATCTAAATTTATGGATAGAAACGAACAGGAAAAGAATTTGGTTGTTTTTTAGCCCTTTAAAGTGTGATTCGTATAGAATCGTTTCTTAAAGAAAACCTAGAAAACTTTGTGCGAGTCGTAAACGTTTGCCGATTAATTAACATCTGGGCTCTTGAGTTGCTTTTACGTACAAACCGCGTGATCATAGCAATCGGACAACAAAAGCACCACCCAGGCCATTTCCAGTTCTTAGCGGATTGAGCCGTATGCGGTGATATAAATAGAAGCACTAATAAAAAAAAAAACTAAACTCCCTCCTCCTTTCATTTGTCCGAAGGTGAGACTTCGACTTAGCGACTATCTAATCTGATCGAGAACCTCGTCGAGAACGCTCGCCGTCCGATCGGCGAAGAGAAAAACAACGAGAAACGAGTCAAAAATAGACCCATTGTGTAAGCCGGCCGCTGACGCAAAGCCGAGGCTTTGCACGCGCTGCAAAAAAAAATATATATATATATATATATATATATATATATATATACAAAAAAGTAAAGAAGAAGCTATAAGAATCTTTATTTTAGTATAATAAAGCCGTATATACGTACGCATAGGGCTGAAGGATTCAACGCGCTCGACGATTATAATGCCGAGGCTTTAATCCCTCGCATGAAAGCATCGGTCGCGCGTGGTGTACAAAAGCGAGGGTGGCGAGAGGGGGATTGGCGGGGCAAAAAAAGGCCGACGAGTACCTATATCTACATGTACATGCGTGTACCGGGGGTGGGGAGGGGAGAAACTCCATTCCACCCCTCCCCCCTCTCAGAACCAAGCGACAATGGAGCCGTCTCTCGAAAAATGACGTTTTCAGATTTTCCACCAGACGGGACAACGCGATGCGCGCTGGGGCTCTTGACGATGCGGTGGATGGGTCGCTGACAAAGAGGAGGCCGCGGCGAGCCGAACAATAATGGCCGCGCGATTACAATGAGTCGGATGCGCCGCGCCGCCGCGAGGCACCACGGACACGTACACGCACACACGCGCGCGCCTATAATACGAGCACCGCGAGCTCTTAATTACGGAAGTGCCTTATTAAGATTAATTTAATCTATTTTGCGTGGATACGTATATACGTGTATACGTACGTAGGAGGCTAATTTTTGTCATAATGCAGCGGCAACTTACCCCTGTACCCCGGGCGCTCTGTAAAGCTCCAACGTTGCGCACGTGCGGAATTTCACCGCGGGAGACAAGTGTAATAGCCGATCCGCGTACAAAAGTACAATGCTACGTGTCTCGGGCGCCCGGGCGGATGTGGCAGTTAAATCGGTAGGTCTATAAGTATTATGTATATACATAAATATATATATCTAAAGGAACTTAATCCTATTTTATTTACTCGCGCATCCTTCATTTGACGCGGAGAATTAAACTTTTACTTCGTACTTATACGAGAGTCCTATGCGCGCCTCGTCCGAGCTTTTTAATAGTTTTTATTCGTCTACTTCATTGCTGTTTCTGTTTCTTCGTTTTATTACAAAGGCAACACGCTTGGGCAAATAAAAGAAATCTTTTGACATTAATTAGACATTTTTCTCCGATTATATTTATGTGAACTTTAAAATTTCTTTCCTCGAACATTGCAATAAAAATTACAATGATCATTAATGTCTTATTAATTTATCAATATTGCCATATCATTGTTTATGTGGTGACTGCGAGTTTATTTATGGTAGTATATTTCCTCGTATACTTCATATGAAATATTTTTATTCATCCAACAAATCCATAATCTACGGAAGAATTTAGTTTTAAATATTAATTAATCATTTAAGGTTAGAAGAAGATTGATGATGAACCTAATACATGATTTGAACGTATAAAACTCTTTTTTCTTTGATAAATATAAAAAAAGCATCATTGGAAGAAGTACTGTACAAACAAGTAATTAAAGTATTTTAATAGTCATTTTTATAGACAGTAAGATGTGTAATATAAATGTACATGGTTCGAATAAACAATATATATTGAACAATGCATAAAAATAATAAAATAAATAGGGCAGTCTTTTAAGCGTCCACCAATTACCGGAGATTAATCCGGACTTAAAGTAACGGACCCCCACACTACACACGAAGAACGAACAAATGCATTTATATACCCTCGTGTAAACGATGTTGCAAATCTCCAAACCGAAAAATCCTCGTCCCAATCCAAGCCGGATTCTTTCTCTCTCTCTCTCTCTCTCTCTCTCTCTCTCTCTCTCTCTGTCTCCCTCTCTCCCGCACTCTCAACCCCTTCTCGACACTGTACCGCACAGCTCGGCGGAGGGGCAGGGTGAGGGCGAGAGGCAATATTCCGAAAGGCCGCGCGTCGCAGTGGGTGGGCGGCGAAGCTTTGTCCCCGCCCGACCCCGCCAAGCCCAACCCCGATCCCAACCCCAACCTCGTATTTGCGCAACGGTCCTCGGCCGTAGTACCTGATGCCCCGACGCGCGCGCGCACTTGCGCTCGAGCCCCTGGAAAATCGGTTACAAGGGCTCTCCGCGCACTTGAAGCGCACCGCGCGCTAACGCTGCGCCCGTCGCGTAGTCGGATTTTCGCCCGAGATCGGCTTAGCGCCCTTTCACTCCTTCAATCCCCCACCCGTCGCTCTCTTTCTCTCTCCCTCCCTCTCTCTCTCTCTCTCTCTCTCTCTTTATCGTTCAAGAGCCGCCGCCAGCGGGGGCAGTGTATGGCGAAGAGGGGGAGGGGAGTAGGAGGGGGCGGTGGGCTAGCGTCGATCCGGGCGCGAGGCTCGTGGCAGCTGTCGCCGTCGCCGTCGTCGTCGTCGTCGTCGTCGGCGTCCCGTCGATGGTGTATAAGTAGTGCGCCCCCCTTCCTCCACCCGCTCTCGAGCCTATCGGTCGCCCCGCGCTTCCTGTTCGCGTAGCCGGTATATACAGGTCCCTCACAATGGATTTAATTTCGGCGTCTCTCTCCCTCGAAAACTTAATCTCCACTCTTGTAGCTCTCGTTCGTCGTTGCTGTCCTTCCTTTCGCTCTCTCTCTCTCTCAACCCCCCCCCCAGCCTCATCCCACCGCCACTCTCTCTTTCTATCTAACTCTTCATCGTCCTCTTTTTATCCGCGCTGATGTCTCCCTCGCCGCTTCGTTTTGCCGCGCGTGCTCGTTCCCTCCTTCGTTTTGGCCACTTTTGGCAGTAAATCTTTCCACACCCGCAAGGTCGATAAGACAGGCTTCTACTGCGACACTTCTCCCACCCTACCCCCTCCACCCACCGCGGATTCTCGTGCGAGTGGTTCTTCTTTCGATTTCTCTCTCTCTCTCTCTCTCTCTCTCTCTCTCTTTCTATATCTTCCTCCCCCCACCCTTTTTTCATCCTCCGCCGAGGCTAAAATAAGAACAGGATGCTCTTCGGGATTTGTATAGCGGATATACTCAAAGAACTCGACTCCGGCTGCTCGTGAACGCGCGTTTGTTTCTCCCGTGGCTCCCTCGTGCACTTCTTCTGCTGCGTTTCCTTTCGTCTTTTACGCCTCCTCCTCAATTTCCCGACCGCGCGTCTTGCGTGAATGCAGCGGAGCTTGCGCTCCGTACAGTGATAAAAAGCACGAGGTCTATCCCCCTCGCCTATCCCCGTCCGTCTGCCCTTTTCGTACGCGACGAGAGCCGTGTTATAGGACTGGGCATGGAGAGGGGGCCGGGACTAATCTCTCGTCGCCCGTCGACGAAGTCAGCGGGCATATCGGGAGTTACGAGCTCGCATTACCGAACTTCCTTTTCCGACTTTCGATTTTTGTACATATCCATTGGCGAGGGGGCGGCAATATGCAGCGAGGGGGGGGGGGTATGAAGTTACTACGTTAATGACCGAAGGCGTATATAAAAATAGTCGCCGCGCGAAGCAGCAACAGCAGCAGTCTCGGTATTTTGGCGTTCATTATAATTCACCCCCAATTTAGTTCCAGCTATAACTCACCATCTCATTTTTCTTGTGCAATTAAAACGAACGGGTGAGCTGGGGAGGGAGGCGAAAAAAAATCGCTGCCCCAGCGCTTGTTCGGGGATTTTCTTTTTTCGATCCCAACTCCCCCCCCCCCCAATAGTTCGTATAAAGTAAATAGCGCGCCTCCAAACGGGTCTGTACGCGTTGCCGCTGAGCTCGGGGAAAAAAAGTGCATAATACGCGAATTCGGAAAACCGCGAATTTCGCTCCCCCCCCCCCCACCGACTAAATTGTTTATATTCAATCCTACTTTGCCGTTAATGCTTAAAGCAATCGCGAATACGGCGACGGCTGCGTGTATATTTGCGGATCCGGGAACGAGTCGTCGGGAACTTTTTCAAAGGGAAATTAAAGGGATTTTCCGCGGATTTCTCCGATTCAAAGACAAATTGAACCGTAAGTAATCAAGTTGAACTTCGCCGGGAATTGCGACGGATGATGAAAAAGTGCTGGCTTCAGCATTTTTGTCAAAGTGCAATCTCGGCGGTAACACGGCCATGAGACGTAAACTTGGTTTGGAAATTAAAATTTTCCTTTCATCTCCTCTTCCGTAATAACTAAAATAATTATAAATTATAAAAAGAAAATATTTATATTTCAACGACATCTTGTAAAAATCTCGTTTCCACTAAACGATCGTTTAAATTAAACTTCAGAGCGATTACAGGGTTCGTCATTTATTTTGCATTAAAAACTACTGATAAAGTTATATCATTTTAAGTTACTTTTAATTACCAATCGAAGTTGTGCCACTTTGAATTTCAGAAAAAAAGTATACTCCAATATTACATCTTGTGCATTTATTCCGTTTATTTGTTCTATTTCGTATAATAACGAAATTATAAAAAATTGCACAAGATTTATGTCGAATCAATTCTCATCGTTCATCTCTTAACCCTCTATCCTATTGTTTATTCTTGAGTGTCTGCCGTCGTATATTCGAAATTACGTGCCCGGCCGCGCCGGCAAACCGTAAACACATTCATCCGCGTCGGTTCCTTCTCTCTATTTTGTCCTCCACGAAATAATATACGCGGTAAGTCGCGCAGCGAAACGGACTTTTCGCAACGCTGCGGGCGATTTTGAAAATCGTCCCGACATACCCTTGCAGCCCTCCCCCGGCCGCCGTCCGCTCCCGCGCGCGCCTCATTGCCGCGGATCCATACACGCGCCATAAATAATAGATAAAAGACGATCGCCGCGCGGCAGCGGGTGCGCTTCTTAAAAAAAAAAAGAAAAACAATAACAAAAACAATAAAAGAGAAAATAGATAAAAAAAAACAACAGAGCTCCGTACTCGGGCTTGCACGGCGGCCTTGGTCGTTTTGCCCCGTGTCGCGGCTCAATAGCCCGCTCGTAAATCGAAAGCTCGTACGCGCGATTAAGCTCGGCAAAAACAGCGAGAGATCCTGGGAGAGTCGAGCGCGGCGCCCGGCGGACGCGATGCCGATATAACAGATCTCTTCCGTCCTCGTCCGGCTCGGCTCCGGCGCCCTGTCTCCTCCCCGCCCACCATCCCCGGGAAACGCGTGATTTCGCGGAGTCGCGCGCGGAGGGGGGGGAGGGGGGAGCGCGCTGTGCCGGACCGTTAGATCGGCAATAATGGCCGTACAGAAATTATTAGGAGGTTCTTCTGCGGATACGGGAAAATTTGTGTCGGCCATTGTCCCGCTCCGCGGCCGAAGAACGCGGTCCGTTCGAAGTATGCGGAACCTGCCGCGAGCAGCAGTGTACGCGGATGGCAGAGATGGGAGCGTTGGGGGGGGGGGGGGTGAATGGAATGAATAGCAAAGCATCGAATCGAATAATAGTTCGTCGGTCTGGAATTCTATATGGGTGCTTGGTTTCTTTAAAGACAAATTTCATTTTAAGGCGGTACGAATTACATACTACCGTTTGCTCCATTCAATGCGTGCTAGTTCGTCGTTCGCCTACTCGTCGCTTCTTGTCCAATCTAAAAAGAAAGCTTTACTTTATAGTGTCGTCACGCGATTCCCTAATTTTGTTTGTCGATGAACATACAAATAAGGCTTCTCGTTCAACAAGTTTTCTGTATTTCCCTCATTATATTCAAGCAGGGCAAATTTTAATCTCATTAAGTAGTAACTTAATAGTTATAATTTTACTACTATAATTTCAATCGTGTTAATATTTCTCTTTTCGTAAAACAACTTGAAAAAATTGAGTTTTCCGATCCAGCCTATAATTGATGATGCTTTTTATGTCTCTCTAACATTTACAAGTAGTTGTTGGTTTCCTTGCAGATTATGGTAATGATATCCTTCAGGACTTTATTGCATGTATTGCTTACTAATAAAAAGGCGACGTTGCTACTTTATGGCTCCTTCGATGAAATATCCGCTGTTAACGTCAAAAGGAATATGAAAAATTATTTTAATTCGATAATGTCAAATAATTTGATTATTCTTTCAAACCAAGGGTACAAGCTATATTTTTAATATATTAACACTCGGCTATATTTCTAATATTTTTAACCGACTAACAAGCCTGCAATACGAAAGAATGGTACTCCTATTCCATATTGTAACTCAATTGATATTTTCAAATCCGTGTACGAGTTAGAGTTTTTAGCTGAGCACAACAATATATAAAACTATCCCGTAAGAGTTATTTGATTCGCACACGATTACGTAAATGTCAAAATTAAAGTTCTCAGACCAACCAAATGATGTTGTTACGAACAACAGTTTTTTTCATCTATCAGTACATTCCACCGAAAGCAAGTCTGTCACCCGATCTTTCTTTGAAAAGAGTAATATGAAGCTCGCTCGATAAAAAAAAAAATCCTGACCCTCTATTCTGCCAGTGCTATATATCAACAGACTTAACTACCTACGTATTTTCAATATATAATTTAATTGCATTTATTAATCGTCGTGATTTTACGTGCCTCACTTTTTCAGCGAATTATTGGAAAAACGAAATGGCCGTTTCCTGCTTTAGAGAGTAATGGGTCTAGGCGAATATAAACGCTGGATCTTAATATTTAATCGGTACGCACTGAAACTAACGATCTATATCATAATTCCAGTTTGCATCATTTACTGCCTGTTATTCTTTTGAGGATCCGTGTCTAAATTAGTTAGCTGGAAATCAGTACTGCTTCTATATGTAATTGCAAAACGAACGTTTGTTAAACGTAATTTTTTTCTAATGTTTTACTGCAATATTATACGTCATTGTTATATTTACACTTTATTTCAAGACAATATGTTCTGCTACTGCGACGACGGTTATCCGCTATACCATAACACATCCCCGGTCAAAACGTAAGAAGACCCAACGAAAATACGGGAAAATTCGCGCCCACCGCCGTATCTACTCCCGCGACGAAGAACTCGACGTCCAGGTGCACCAGCCCTCGGGATCCGGTATCATCGCGCGCAGACGACAGAACGAATCCCTGACGGACTGTCGCGGGGAATCGATTACTGCACCAAGCGTCGAATCTTATATATCGGGTGAACGCGCCCACCCGTGCACCCCATCTGTACACACACGCGCGCGCACGCACACACATGTATATATAGATATATCTGTACAGTAGTACCTCGCTTCGGGCGAATTTCCGGGCGAGGCGCGAGAGCCTTCGGATGGGCGCGCAGCGGACGTCTCGCGGGCGGACGCGAGCGCGCCCTGCGTGGCTCCTACTCCTGAATCATTGACGAGGAGGGTATCGCGCCGAGCGATTCGCCGGTATACTGGATGGCGGGCGGTGGACGGGAGGGGGGGGGGGTTAAGGGCGGATATATCGAGCCGCGCAGGTTGGGGCACCCAGCCGCGCTCGGATGCATAATTAATTCGGTCTGCCGCCGTGTGCCGCTCGCCCGGCGGAAATAGAGCCGGGGCGATATATATATATATATATATATATATATATATATATATATATATATATATATTGAGACAGAGAGAGAGAGAGAGAGAGAGAGAGAGAGAGAGCGGCCTGGTGTTTGTAGCCAGCGTGTATATTGATGTGACTGTGCATGTGCGTGTATGTGTTTCAGTGCTTGTGTACGTAGGAGCGCGCCGCGTAATCCTCCGACAGGCTTATTAAGTACTTATGCCGGAGAACTGCGCGAGCGAGAGAGGCGGAGGGCCGGGGAGGCAAGGATAATTTAATTGAGCGGCTCGCGAGACCGTGCGGGCGGGCGAGAGCCGCCGCGTGGTTCCTCCCCTGACACTTTTGCTCCCAGCCACCCCCCCCCTCCCACCTCCCGCCGCCCCATCGCAGTTGGCGTAGCCGAGCTTCAGGAATCGATGGTGGGCGAAAGTTTCGCTGTTTTCTGAATTGCGGCAAATGAAAGGGACACGCGGGAGCGCGCGCGTCCGCCTGACGGCCCCCGTTGAATGGGCGATAGTTTGCGACGGAGTTTGTCGGTGGGAGCAAGCGAGAGAGAGAGAGAGAGAGAGAGAGATAGAGACAGAGAGAGCGGAGGAAAGCGACGGTAATCGTGGGCGCGGCTTCAATGAGCGTGTGATTGAGTTTTTGACTTTGAATGCGCGGGCCGAGGAGCTAAGCCGACGATTGGTAAATATCGCTCGCATCCAATCGGGTCATGATCGAGCGTCCATTGTTCGCTATATACGCGCCTTTATCAGTAGTGCGGACGAGCGCCCCGATATTTCGTGAAGCGGTCTCTTGTGAAAATTCTATCCTCCCGGCCTATAAATTGTCATAGAGAATTTTCCAATTGTAATACGATTGCTACGATTTCTAAGAAAATTAAATACCATTGAATTTGGACAGGGTGAGCATGAGGTGGGCCTATCTCCTGCTTGAAATAATAATAATAATTTCATAGTATTGTTAGTCTTTATTTTTTTTAGACAGTTATAATAATACGACTGTAAACAGTATCCGGAGATTCGCAAAATTTTATCGTTCTAGGATGCGATTTATCAAATCGTTCAATAATTCCGGAATCTCGAAACTCGAATTGCTAGTTGTGTAAACACGTAATATGATTAAATGAGTTCTAGTTCATTGTGCTTTACATAGTTATGTTCTATCTTCAATCATTAAACATATACATTTACACGTACGTTTCCGTCATTAAGAGCAGAATGTGCTGATTTAACGCCTAAACTGAGCTACAAAACTCCAAAATATGGCCTGAACAAGGTACAAGAAAAGAAAAGCACGAGGTACAAATATCCGTTTCTTTTTAATTCTCATTGTACCTTGCTTCTGGATTTATTTCAGGCTTTTTATTGTAGTTATTAAGGATTATCAATTTTCGATTCGTCGTGAAAGAATGAATTGATACACGTAAAGTTAAATCGGTTTCATTAATCCCTATCATTCAAATTTACCGTCTTTTCATGAGGCTGCTAAGAATAGTTCAGATTTTAGGTTATCTACTAATGTAGATTATGTATGTATATATATATTACTTTCAGGATGTAACACTTTGCTCCATTTTAGCAGTAAGGATATCAACAACGTTGTTTCATTAGCTTCCCTTATTTATCATTAGTAGAAATTGATGTTTCTTTGATGTACTGATATTCGAAATATTTATTTAAATTAATATAAACTTTATTACGCTTATTATCGGCGCTCGTTAAAACAATTTTTTGGTATGTGAATTTATTAAAGTAATCAGATAGGGCTCAGGTATCTCTTGATTTCCCTAATCTTTGACCACGCATGATCTCAGGAGTTCCGCGATTCCATTGCGCATCAATTACTTGTCTACAAAGAGAGACAATATTTTGACATCAATGTCAACAAGAATCGATAATATATAAGATAACAGAGTGCAATTTTGATTTCATTAAATTATTGATCTGTATACGAGGTGAATTTTGCA
Organism: Sycobia sp. Sy_11; assembly: GCA_018907035.1. Taxonomy (NCBI): domain Eukaryota; kingdom Metazoa; phylum Arthropoda; class Insecta; order Hymenoptera; family Epichrysomallidae; genus Sycobia; species Sycobia sp. Sy_11. The sequence continues at coordinate 514,351 of JACCIC010000054.1, read as the reverse complement.
AATGTACGTTGATTCCCAGAATAAGGCAGCGTTTCCATTAAATGTACCATGTGAAATCGAATCAATACGTGCATAATGTATTACACGAGGCTCGTTTATACATTATAGTTCTATATATATTTCACCAGGCGTTTGTCGGTGAATAAAAGAATAGAAAAATAATAGCTCTTTGCGATCTAGCTCCCTCACCTCTTCATTTCGTATGCCATGAAGCGAACTCTATCTTTTGTTTTCTATGCATATAAAATGTACATGTTCCTTAAATGCAACAACAAATAATATATGCAATAAAAAAGAAGTAATTTAATTTCGTATAATGAGTCTGTAGAAGAAGTCTCAATACTTTATGTGGAAACTGATGATCCACGTTTAATGCGCCGGCAACAGAGCAGTCGAATTGTATCCATTCAGAGCCAAAAAAAAAAAGATAGTCTATCTGCAATTTTATTGCAATATTTATTGAACGAGCGCTCGTACATCCTTTGCCCAACCCCCTCCCATTCCGTCCCCACCCCATACGCGACGGGGGAGCCTTTTCTATCTTTCACCTCCTACCTCGTTCGAAAGAGGGAAAAAAGAGAGTCGTCTGCCCGTCGGGAGAAAAGGTCTTACTGAATATTGAAGTCTTAATCATACGAACTCACCCTGCTTTGAGAGAACACGCGTATAGGCCAATAGCAAAGCCAGTCCTATATATATATATATATACGTATATGTATATATCGAGAGAATCCGTTTCATATCAAAGACTCGTAAAGCTCCCTCCTCCCGCCGTCGCCCGCGCGCTCGCTCCTACTTCCTCTCATTTCTCCTTCATCGCAGCCCCCCCCCCTCGATCCCGGGCCCCCCATTCACTCTTTCTCATACAAAAGGGAGAAGGTAAAAAAAAAAGCCCGTAGCTGGCTAGATTTTAGCGGACGCGAATGAAAAAGATGCGATCGAAGAAAAGTCCCCCTCCACCCTCTCCCCGTCCAACGCCGTCCACCCTCCGCTGCTGCTAAATCACACGGTGGGTCCTGGCCCGGTGAGAGAGGAGTACGCGGAGATGGCCGGGAGGAGGGCGAGGGGAAGGGAGCCAGCCGCGCGCAGGGTCGAGGGAAAGGCGAAAGTTGAGCCGCGAGCGGGGCGGCGGGAGCGACTGCGTGTGGAGGAGGGGGGGGGGGCGGTTGGTACATCGCGCGCACCAGGCTCCGCGTGGACGGCCCCGCACCGTCGAGCGCTATACCAATTCCGGCGGAAGGTGCAGAGGAGGTGGCTCGTAATTTTACCCGACTCACCCTCCCTCCTCCCACCCGGTCGCCCCGCGTTCTCTAGTCCCACCGTCCACCCGATCGCTCTATCCTTCTCCCAGGGTCGCCCCGCGCCGCCAGCCACCCGCGCGCCTGCTATGCCACGGGGATATTTGGTCGGTAGTCCGTGTATATATATATATATATATATATATATATATATATATATATATATATATAGAGAGAGAGAGAGAGAGAGAGAGAGAGAGAGAGAGAGAGAGAGAGAATCAGTGGAAGAAAGAAAGAGACAGAGAGTTCCTTTTCACACAGAAGCCTATATACTTTTCTCGGGAAAAGTAGAGACCGGGAAGTGGCGCGCGTATAAAGCTCGGCACTTTTTCTTTCCCTACCGGAGATGTTGATAGGGGAGCAAGACGGAGAGATAAAAGAAAAAAAAGATAAAGAGAGTGAGAGTATGTGTGTGTGTGTGTGTGTATGTATGGGACAGAAAAATGTATAGAAATAGAAATGTACGTATGTAGTCGAAGCGAGGGAGGAAAACTACGTAGGAGGAGAGGATATATTAACAATTATAGCTCTGGAAGGCGAGGAATTATAGGAGAAGAAAAGATTTCTCGTCCTCCCCCTCCCCCCCCCTACCGGCCACTGGCGAACAATGCGCGGAACGGCAGGACGCGCGAAAAAGAATTTAGTGCGAGATATAAAGGGCGGTGTATTATGACGATCGCGGATAATAAGGTGAGAAATCGGCGCGAAATTATGATTTCTGGCCTAATAGAATTTCGATAATGCGCCGGTAAAGTCGTTAAATTTAATCGTTTCAATTAATCGCATTACCGTGGCGCGCGTCAGCGCGATTCGATCATGGCTCCCAAAATAATTAAACTTCGCCGTAAATTGCTTTTTCTGAATACGTGTGTTTTTGCGTGCGCGCGCGCGCGTGTTTGTGTGTGTGTGTGCGGGCGCGCGCGTGATTTTTCGACAACGCGCGTGTTATTAATATATGTTACAACATTTTACGCGCACAAAACTCTAGAACTTTTGCAATTCTCTGACAAAGGAGAATTCAGAAGCACTTGTGCACAGTGTTGAATTGCAAAAACATTTTCATTCCTTTTATTACGCTACTTTCGACCTCTACTAATGAATTCCTACAGTTTTAAAGAGAGCCCTACACGACCGTCGCGTCACCGGCAATTTCATTTGTATATTTTTACTTAACCTTGCCCCGTATTCATTACGAATGCCGAGAGAGAGAGAGAGAGAGAGAGAGAGAGAGAGAGAGAGAGAGAAACCGTAGCAAATAAAAGAAACTGTTTCGGACTTGAGTGGCAACGCGATAATTTCGCTACAGTTTCAAATAAATTAAATGTAGGTTACATAATAGGCAATGGTAATATAGACAATAGAAAAAAGTTCGCCAAACCGTCCTTGGATAAAGAAATTTAATTAATGCGAGTTTAAGTAAAATTTATCCCCACCGTCTCCGAGAGCCTCTATAATTATTTCATCGGCTCTCTCTCTCCGCGAATTTTGAATCACTTCGTCAAAATAACGAACATCGTAATTAAAATAACTGAGGATAATACGTTAGTTGGAAAAAGACCCGGCCCCCTCCCCTTCGCCTTCAAAATGAAGAGTCGAGCTTAGGCACGACGAAAACAAAATGCAGTAAGTATATTACTGAGAAGCGATGTACCAAAAAAAAAATTGGAACTGCGCGCCTCGCCCGAGAAAGCAAAAAGCACGAGAAAAAGAGCGAAGAACGGAGAGAGAATGAAGCGAAAGAGGGCAAAGCGAGATGTCATATATATATATATATATATATATATATATATGTGTATAGATATATATGCCGGCGAGTCGCCTGAACATTTCGTTCAGGAACCAGCGTTCGAGTGCACGGGCGCCTTCCGGCGCCTCTACCCCAAACCGCGCCGCCGTTCCCGCGGCTGCGGCGGCAGAATATAAAATATTGATAAACGGAGAGCCGCGCCGCCGCGCCGGGATATAAATGCCGCGCGGTCGCTTCCTGCCGCGTTCGCTGCCTTTGGAAGCGCGCCGTGCCAAAGCGCCGCGAGAAAGCACATTTTTACGGAGCGCTTGTCGGTATCGTGGACGGTCGAGAGTTTGTTGGTACTTTCTCGATCGGTTTAGTCCTCCAGAGAACTTCGTATATATTAATGGTATATCAATCGTTTGTCAGTGTTTCAACACAAAAAGTTTTTTAACAGACTTCTGGATCCTTTGCAAATAGATTCGAGGGAAGCTTTACAAAAAATAATCACTGTAGAATAACCATGCACCGTTTGCACACGCGTCACGGCTGCTTCTGCGCTTCCCAACCTAAAACATCGAAATATCTTCATTAATGTCGTTTGCACTTACAAAAATTTCGAGAACAAACAAAATGTATTCTGACGAGAATTACAAATTCTGTTCGAAATATCCGTTCGATTCTTTCATGGGGGCGAATATTGAAAAATCCTCGTTTCGTGGCTTTTTGAACTGGCAAATCAAATTGCCGGAAAAGCCACTGTGCGACATTTGTAATTACTATCTCCGAGAACGTAATTGCCGGAATTTTCAAAAAAATCGCGTTCCTTTTTTATAATATCAGAATTGAATAAATTTATATAGCAGGTTAAGTCCGTTCGTAAAGGGTGATTTCAGCGATCATTTCGTGAACATTTATTAATTACACTCTAAAATAATTATTTGCTTACGTAAATATAGTACAAATAGCTCCTCTGTTAAACCTATTTCGAATTGGCTTGCCTTAATAATTTGTTTATTAAGGCAAGCCAATTTTTTAATAATATTCTATATTATGAAAAAAAATCTAATAATGCTTCATATATCAATTTTGGACAAATTGATGTACAACATTATAACATGACAACGATGTATCCCTACACATTTTGGAAGTCTTTACACGTTTCTTGAAGGTAAGGATAAATCAAAACATCATCTACATTTTTTAATCTTCGAATATAGATTACTTTCGACAGAGGAGTTACAGTATTTAAATAAATAGTTCCTAAAAGAGACACTGGCCATGATCGTAGTTTCAAAACTTTCACGTTTGAATAAAATTTCCTTTTCCGAAATTAAATGAAGATGCAAGAGAAAAATTCAACATGGCATTAAATCAATAGATTCGATAAAGCTGCTTTCTTTTCATATTGAATTGCGCACGACACCTATTGTTTCGAAGTAAAACTCAGAGTAAATCGCAAGGATTATCCTCGTAAAAGATTTAATTAAAAAATTGGAAGCGGCATTAATGAAGCATTGGAAAGAGGCTCCGTATTCCCGCTACTCGGGTCTCTCTCTCTCTCCTCTCTCTCTCTCTCTCTCTCTCTCTCTCTCTCTCTCTCACATACATATACATACACATTCAATCAATCTTTTAGTCGCGAAAACCGATCCTGCGGGGCGCTTAACTTTGAAAGTTTCCGGTCGAAATCTGTCTGGCCCCGCTAGATTAATTGGCTTCTCGGCCCTATACATTATATAGTTGCGTTCTCTCTCTCTCTCTCTCTCTCTCCTCGTTATTTTCGCGAACTTCAGAACGGTAATTAGAAACGTTATTAGGAACAATTACGGAAGATGTATGATGCCAATTATTGCACTTTGTCACTTCGTCCGCGCTTCTCCCCTCGCGCGCGCGCGCGGCGCGACCACTACTGGACCGTGGCCTCCCTCGCCCCTCCTATCACTCTCTCTCTCTCTCTTACTCTTTGTATAATAAATGCAATGTTTTGTGTCCGTCGACCGCGCCGCCCGCTCCGTACCCGCGTTCGTCCCACACCCAAAGACAACCGGGCAATTAAATTATAGCGGCTCTTTTATGTACATATATATATATATATATATATATATATATATATATATATATATATATATATACGGCTCGGCAAATATAAATTTTCGCTCTTCCTCGATTCTTTTTCCCGACGAGGCGCCGCGTAATATACGGCTGGTCTAAATGAATTAATCGAGCGCCAGCAGCTGTTTGTAAGCCAAATCAAATATAATCGCAGCAAGGTAACGACGACAAAAAAAAAAAAAAAAACAAAAAAAAAACTCCAGATTCTTTATCCGGCCTAAGCCCTCTAGGAGGTGGAAAGAAAGTAACGCGAAATAAGCGTATTATGAACTTTAATTCGAGGAGGAAGCGAAGTGGATGAAACGCGATTCGGCCCGTCGCAGCGGCCGAGCATCCGACCAAGCTCTTATATTAATACATTATTGAATTGTAAACGGGCGAGGCGAGGCGGACGAAGACTGCGTAAAAATTTAATTTCAGCTCGCTTTACGCCGAGCCGTAGAGGGAAAAAAGCGGACGTGTTCAAATTTTAAGAAGATCGACCGAGGACAAATTCTGTTTATTTCGTTGTATTTTCTTTTTATTTGTTTTTTTTTTTTTACAGTCGTTGACTCGCCGTCCACGAGCCGCATACCAAATGGGAGTACGCGAAGCCCGCGTGTTTGCTCTATGATGCAAAAAAAAAAAAAACGTGAAACCAAAAGGCACGAGGATAAGGGTCCGTTTTATTCGGTCGAATTAATCGGCATGATGTGGCGCACGTGTTTATCATGTACCACGAGCAGAAAAGAAAGAGACAGAAAAATATTTAAAATTATTGACTATGAATTTATCAACGCACAAAAGGATTGTGTATATATTGACGCAATATATATATATATATATATATATATATATATATATATATATATATGAGTCTAAACTATTTCCCTCCTAGAATTACCTCGTCTCCGTGGCGAGTAAAATAAGAAAACAAAACAAAGATTAAAAGATTCTATAGACGTCTGTAGTGGCGCCTGCACGCCGTGCATTAGTGGGTAGAAACGGTTCCGGGCACGAGATAGCTGCAATCGCGAGCACAATAGGAGCGAAAGCATTACGCCCCCTTTCTTTCCGCGCAACGATACACAAATATTTTATATATATATATATATATATATATATATATATATATATATATATATATATATGAATAATATGCCTGCGCTTGCGGCACAAAAAAATTTTTTAATATTTATATAATGCGCGACGGACACGGTATATATATATATATATATATATATATATATATATATATATATATTCTGGATCCTTAAAAATTCATTCAAAGACTAACGTTCAAAGATCTCGTAATTAATCAAATGTGGGCTCTTTGAGATTTTTTTAACAAGAGAAAGAGAGAGAGAGAGAGAGAGAGAGAGAGAGAGGGTGAAAGCGCTCGAGCACGTTATCGACGCCTCAAATTGTTATTTGCGTTTATTAAAGCATAAAAAAGGACAGGGGAAATTTTTAATTTTTAGCAATTAATCCGTTTGAAATTCACAACTGTCGGAAGCAGTGCTCGTTACACGGGTATTGAAGAGTTTAAATTGATTTTGAAATCAACTATAAGCGAATGGGCAGTTTTGCCATAATTAAACACTTTCCTATAATATTGGATTAAATTATTTTAGAATAGAGTGATTGACGTAATAAATTTTTAATTGTTTAAATATATCAGCTGCAAAATAATCTTTGATAATGACATAATTGATTTAGAAACAGATATA
>JACCIC010000054.1:445000-505000 GCA_018907035.1 Sycobia sp. Sy_11 | reverse complement strand
TAAAAATACTCTTTAAGTCAAACATATATAGAAGTCATTGAACGGTTAATTTTTTTCAAATAGTTCGAACTTTATTCCCCGTATATCCATGGAAAAAAACTTCAATATTGTAAAAAATACCCGTTAGATTTTGGAACGAACCTGTAATTGTGTCAAGAGCTAAAAATCGAAGTTGCAGAAAAAACAATCATCAAAAAATAGTAAAACGTCCATTTAGATTAACACACAATTTAGGAAGAATAAATTAGACAAATGTAACTATTTTTGGAGGAAATATCCCAATTTCACTAATTTTCGGGATTTTTACTTAACTAACATCAAACTTTAAGAATGAGAGTTTTGAGAGCAAACTCGATAAAATTTGAGAGAATAAGACTTATATGGCAAACACGATCATTTTTTTCTTATTTTAAATTAGAGTACGTCAGAAACTTAATATGATGTATCAATATTATAACAAAATTTCTATTCAGCGAATGAAAAATCATCGAAAAATTATTATACTGTAAATTACTTTTATTAGATATTGTTTGAATAAATACAACATTTTTACCATTTTTTGATGATTATGTTTTGCTACTTCGATCCTTAGCTGTTTATGCAAATGAAGGTCTATTTCGATTCATTGAGAATCCTTTTATAATATGTAATGTAATCTCCATAATTTGTTTTTGTAGTCGGGGTTAAGATTAAATCTTCATGTTTAATAGAAGTAAATTTAAATGCCTTGTAATATAATTATAAATATATGAATAGCTTTAAAAGGGACTTTATTCAATTTTGCTGAAGCAAAATGTATCCATGCCAACAGTTGGATAAGCTTTCCTGGAGATTAATATATTATGAAAATGGGAAAAAAATTCAATAAATACCGTCTTCATCAAATTTGTTTGTCTGAAGCTCAATAGAAATTGGTGAAAAAATCTGAAAAAGAAACAAAATATTCCATCGAAATCTGTAAAACATTTTCCAATTGTTGTTTGAAAAATTTTGGTTCAATTTTATATACAAGTTTCCCCAATAAAACGAAACATAGTAGTAAATCATTAATAATCGGGGGAAGATATGTGTAAAATTTAATATGTATTTTGGTCAATTCCAAATAGTTTTTATATTACGTTTCAACGTTGCCATAATGACGTCTACCGCCACGGAAAAAGACTCACTTATCTATTTTAATATATATTTATCTGCGTAGTAACATAAATCAACACAAATATATGTGGTCCAGAAATTATGAAATATCCGAGAGGTTCGAGATATTTTCTCTTATTCCACGATGAATGTAGTGGTGTTAGCAAAAAATTTCTTCTTTTTTTTTTTTTTAAAGCACAAACCATAAAGTTTTTACCGCTTTACATAATTTAAAACTTTTCTGATTACTCAAATAGGCAATAAAATTAAAGTGCTTCATTCGGATAATGGCCGCAAATATACTTTTAACCAGTCTGGTAAGCGTACAAAAAGCCAGGGTATTAATCAGGAGTAGTCGTCGCCATATGTGCACGAGCAGAATGACCGCACCTAAACGCGATATGCGCATAATTTTTAAAAGCGCAAGACCGATACTAATGAGCAATGGAGTTGATGAAAAATAAAAATGTGTCCGGAAGCCGTAAATAGTACCTAGTATTTTTTAGTGATCCAGCTAGGGGAAAGAATAAAAAAAATAGGTGCATCGCAACCCAAATATAAAGCACTTGTCCATCTTTGAACCAAGTATGTATTCGAACGTATCAAAAGAAAAACACCAGAAGTCGGACGCTTATCGCAAAAAATTAGTGTATTCTGAATACGACGGTGAGTCAGGCAAATAAAGGCTCTGGGATAATGCGAGCCAACACATTTTTATTGATCGCGAAGTCGGATTTAGTGAATGCCACTGGGCTTGAAATAAAGTAAAATACCAGCACGCGCAATGGACACTAGACTTTGGAATCCTAAAGGAAAATGTTCAAGCAGCTGAAGCGTAACCTGTACTGCAACAGCTCCTTCCTAACGATAATGTTGTACGCGAAGTTCGTTTTCAATAGAAAACAGACGAAGTCAGGATTTATGTCACGAGGTTCCACAATTGTGAAACATTACAATGTCTAGGGCGCTACAATATTACAGTAATATTGATAATCCAACGACATATACTGCAGCTGTTTGGAATTCAAATTCTCAACAATAGCAAAACGCAATTAATAAAAAGTAAAAAGCTCGTTATGAAAGTAATGTCTTTAATTTATTGAATGTAAATATTTCTGAAAAACTTACCATTGGATATAGGTAGACATTTGCCAAGAAGAAAAATTCAGGCCACGCCGGTGCATACAGGGAATTGATTATTTTGAGATATATGAAGCAGGAAGTCGTGTCAATCACTACGTGGAGCGCTAAAAGGACAATGAGATCGATGTGTTTTAGTATCGTAGAGCAGTGTAAACTATATTTTGGTTTCTAAATTAATAATGGTCTATTAATACCTAAACAATCAAAGTGTGATAGATTAAGTGATAGTAATTTTAAAGAGAATGTCAAATATAGCTGTAGATGGCAGAACTGAATTTATTGAAATAAAAGTAAATAATAATTCGACATATTTATATTTAAAAAGTAATAAATAAGGTTTGTACGAATAGCTGAAAATTATCAAGGTTACCAGCAGCAACGGCATATGCTTTGGAAAGTAAAAGTATATGTTTCATACATTGGTAATAGAGAATCTATTATGTGTATCAAGAATGTATCATCCAGATATGAAGTACGCCCTGAATTTACCCTGTTACATTCTCAACTCATTTGGTCAAACAAGTTATTTGATATTTTATAGGTAAGCCAAGGAATATGGAATAATTATTGGAAATTTTGGGAACTACAATGCTTTAACTGCTTTAGCAGACGATGATGATCCGGGATTTATGGAAACGCGGAAATTCAGAAGCAACTTTGTATTTTTATTGAATGGTGCGCTGATAATGGTTGGTAGTAATAAATAATCTATTAAGTAATTACTAACTGCAGAAGCTCTAGAAAATGAGACAAAAGGCGCAGCGTGAATGCCTGGAATATTACGCAAATTGAATTGTCAATACACTAAAAACTTGGAATTATATAAACGTCCCAAGCATATTGACGTGTGGTATCATTGTTCCTAGTAATATGATCATTAAAAAGTAGATTGAAACGATCTGTGTCAAAATCGCAAAACAATGAGCTTTGAATTTATTAAGTCAACACTGTACTCAACAATTGAATGTTTAGCGACAGAAGTATAGATTGAAAAGTCAGGATCAGTCAAATTATGTGCTAGTGTAGAATATTTTATGTGCATATGCACGTACATGTATATACATTTTATGCTTTTAATTAACGATCGCGACGCCGGACAAATCCGGTTAATCCCACAAAATGAATCTTTAATGACCACTGCTAATCTGTACTAAAATATTCGCTCTGTACTCTATCAGATCTTATATCATATAGCTCCGTACTGTAAGTTCGTGTGAGTATAATTTGTTTTTTTAACAACGATCGAGTGAGCGTTTTGATTCTAACTATTATATTATTATAACTATTGTCCAATATATATATATATATATATATATATATATATATATATACTTATACTCTGAGAGAATTCTCATATATATTGCACGACTAAAATGTATTCTATATTCTAATAGTTTCAAAATTATTCTCATAAAATTTAAACTAAAAATTTCTTTCAACATTTTATTTCGGTCAATTCTGGATATAAAATCGTTAAAAAATATTGATCTTAGTCATGGATATATTCCAATCTTTTTCTAAAATCAATGTCACTAAAGTTAATAAACGATTATCGAGTATAGTTTACCTCTACATATTGTTTATTTTTTTTCTAGTAATTTTGATTTGTTTGTTTGTTTGTTTCCATTACAAAAAATTCTCGCAGGTTATAATGACAGAAAATAATTAACTTTTCACATTATTCACCCAATCAATACTTTAAATTTTCCGGATAAAATTTAATCGCATATGAGTTTGTTATGTTTCGAATATAAGAGTTTAAATTTTAATAGAAAAAGTTTAATTTTGTAAAGGAATTCATTGTTTCAAGTTTTATAAAAAAGAACTGTAGATTAAAAATTTTCCCATAAGAGTTTTAGCTAAGCATATGTGAAGCCTAAATTCTCTTCTATAGGCAGAATCGTCAATCCAGCCCTGCTGAGTATATAATGTAGAGGATTGGGCGCGCGTAATTTTCGACAGCAGCGAACTGATTCCGTGATAGCAGTAGCTCACGGAAGATTTCAATTTTCCGGCTTTCTATTATAAGATTGACGCGAGACGTATAGAATTCTACATATATATAAATGCAACTGAATGGAAAGCGATCTCTGAGGTGCGTATTTTTGTTATGGCGAACTTTCATAACGATTTTATACGAAAGTTCATAGTGGGTTCGCTGGCTCGAGTAAGGTGAGTTTCGGCTTGACGGACATTTCTTTTTTTTCCTCTTTTATATAATTTCAAATTGCTCGGCTTCGCGTGTTGGAAAAGTATTATTAGTTTCTTGGAAAACGGAAGCTGGATATTCAACTTCACATATACGCGCACGCGGCAGCGAAACGAAACGCTTCGGCCATGGCGCGTACTCGTGCACGCACAACTTGCATATGAAAGTAAAATTGGTAAAAATAACTTTTTTCTTGACGTGATTATTTGTGTACATTTTTATTTTAGATTAATATAAATATATGATTTGTGTATTATTAGCTTATTACGAGTCGATTAAATGAAAAAGTTTTATTGTAACTGACATGTACGTTTAATCCTTTTACTTATATTCTTTTTGTTTTGAAAAATTTTTACTTATTCGACTCACAATTAGTTAACAATTCTCTAATTATACAATATTATATTACTGTACGGTGGAGTCTTTAAATACATATTTATTTAAGACATTCTAAACAAATAATTTTTAATTAGATGAATGCAATTTTACGCTAATTCATATAAACGTTTCTGAAATTAAAAAATTTTTAGTTAAAAGGAAAATTTATATTAGGTTAAGCCAATTTAATATTAATTTGGATTCTCAACAAAAAATTTACTGTGTAATGTAATCTTAATTATTTATTCCAGACGGTATTGGCTCAATATCTTTACGTCAAATTTTGTGTGATTTTTACTGTCATCGTCGAAAAGATTTTATCCCACATAATGTACACTAAAAGAATAGTAAATGAGCTCGTTCAAGTGAAATATTGAAATTAAAAATGAGTAATATAAAATATACAAAGCGTTTATGATTTTAAGATTATTATCATGATGTAGTAAATAAAGAAAATAATAATTTATGACCGAATTTCCGACTTATACTGTTAACTCTCCTCAGAATTCAAAAAAAAAGAAGAAAAAATCAAACAATTTTCTCTCGGATAATTTATGAAGGTGTTAAAAGTGTTTACTTTCAGAAAAAAGCGTTTATAGTCACTTCACGAGTCACTTTGAGGTATCGTTTAACATTTTATAGATTTTGACATCAACTCAAAATATTATACGTCGGTCGCTGTAAAAACTTTTTAAGTTAAAAACGTAAATTCGCATTTACGAAATGAACATCGTCCTTCCCTCTGGACTCCCGCCCTCCCATCCCCTACACCCATAATATTCTTATAAAGCTTGGTTGAAAGACGAAGGAACGATTTTATTGCTACTTAAACTCCGTGAAAAGTATAAAGCACACACACACACACACACACACACACACACACACACATATATGTATATATACATATACATATATTGATTGAAGAGTGAGCAAAGACTCGCCAAGAAGTATTTAAATACTTTTTTAATATCCGTTAGTGACTTTCGTGCCGTTTAAGTGGATCAAACATAAATTTTAAATTAAATAAATTAAATTCCTGGGCAGCAGTCATGTTCGAAAAGTTTCGTCTTTACTCTAGAAAATGCCGCGGGCGCTATCGTTTTCGAACTGCGAGGATATCGATTATAGTTACTCATACTTTTCGCTTCTCATTAATGTATAAAGGATTAAAAACTTTGACTTTATGATTTTGTATAGAAATTATATAATATTTTCACGAAATGGATAGAGCAGCTAGACATTATCTGGCTGCATCTACCTTATATTATATTTTATCAATATAAATAAAAATCATATATATGAGTTGTAAGTATTCACAGAATTTTTAACACTGAGAATGGATCCTATTTACATTCATCCGTGTTTGGATTATTGGATGAACAAATAATTGTTTATTATAATCTATGAACGTATACTTACTGGAATAAATGTACGATGCATTATATGCTTTTCTAAAGATGTTTTCATTTCAGCCCATAATCTAGGCGAATATTATGCTTTTTGTTCCTTACACCTTTCAAAACCCGAGTTCAAACCGCTCACCACTGAATATATACATATTACACTGAATATATACATATATACTAGAATATACATATTATATATATATATATATATATATATATATATATATATATATATATATACATAGGTCTTCTGAAATAACTACAGTTGAACCATGAAATACGTATTTTCTAATGCGACCATCTGTTCTGCGGTAGACCAAAATTTAGTTTTCCGCGCCGACCACCTTGGTCCGCGCTTCATTTATAAACGCACATGTACGGTATACACGCGTACGTGTATATCGTATTATACATAAATCCATACATACATACATACATACATATATACATACATATATACATACATACATACATATATACATACATACATACATATATATATATATATATATATATATATATATGAATAGAGAAATAAATGGAACGGTGATCATTGTAAACTACACCCTGGTAAATTCGCCCCTTCCCTCCCCTGCGCACCCCTAAAACTTTTGCATTATTAACAGATCGACCTTTCGTAAAGGCGAGGCGGTTATTATTTTTGTCCTTTCAAATTATATAACCATTATCCTAGTCCAGGTGGGAGAACAAATGGTCACCGTCACTATATAGATAGATATGTTTTCGTCTACTGGTTTCGGTCGGACTAATTCCAATGGTCTAACTGTCAATCTTTATGACTCCAGTATTTGCTCAAATAAGATGATTAATTTTGGACAACCGAAAGAATTTCTGTTTCAATTTCAATGATGAAATAATAATTATATATAATAATTATGGCATTTACTCAATTACATATTACAAACGAATTTGGCAAGACTCCAACTTTTAAAAGACAGCTTTAGAATGATTTTTCAGTTCCCATTAATATAAAATAACGTTTAATAATAGCGTGGAAATTGATTCTTTGCTTTGTCAGATTTACCTGGCTCACTTCGCTCGTCCATAAACTGTCTTACAAGGTAAATAATCAACTTCTGCTAGTTTCAATTTAGAAAGTTTTTTTGTACACTTGAAACTTTGGATGAATTCGTAAGGGGGTCCAATAATTAGGAATAAGTATTCTTTTATTTTAACGAGATTTCTATTATATAGAGTGGGAGAGAGAGAGAGAGAGAGCGGGAGAGAGATAGAGAGAGAGAGAGAGAGAGAGAGAGAGAGAGAGAGAGAGAGAGAGAGATCGAGAGATACGAAAAAGATTGTTTAAAAAAAAATCGTACAACATTATAAAGTCTGCCAACTGCCACATCAAAATCCCAAATATTATCGATCGATTTGGACGGGCAGCGCGGAGAACAAAGGCCACACATTGGTATCCGTTTCGCGGCTAAAACAAAAAAAAAAAAAAAAAATAACTGCTCGCGCAGAAGTAAAAGTCACGGATGATAGATTAAAAGATACGCCTACGAGTAATAGATCCGCAGCGTTCGCTTAAAACCCCTGGCAATAATTAATCAACGTTCTTCAGCTGCTGCTTTACATGCATGTATATATATATATATATATATATATATATATATATATACACACACATATACATTCACGCACGCACTGCTCGTCCACGTTTTTGCCCGCGGGCGCGCGCTCTGGGGGCGCCCGCATTTACGAAGGCGCGTGGGGAGAGGCGAATGCGCGAGTTTTAAAAAAGACCCCGCGCGCTCGGGCGGTGTGGCCCGGCCGTAACCGATGCACTCGGTGTATAATGTAGAAACATTATTGTGTCTTATATGCGGAGTATACAATGTTCGACGGGGGCTGCATCCGCGCGATTCGTCCGTTCTATCGTGCTGTGCGCGCGCTCGCTTGCCCTGTGTCTTCTGCCCTGTGACTTGCTGTTTTGTTTTTTTCTTGTTTTTTTTTTTTTTCTGTAAATTAGCCGCGGCAAAGTGTGTATGATGCCGAATGACTGGACGACTCTCCTTTTTAATCCTGCAGCCCGTCGAGGGAATTCCTTCTCGCGGTTCTTTCGTGTATATATATATATATATATAATATCAACTCTCGCTTCGTAAATCAATCTCTCTTGTTTTATTTTTCGGAGGAGTGCTCGGCTTTTGCTTTTCGGTGTATGCGCAGGTATATATAAATACGCGTAAAGGAATATGGATGAAATTATAACTATTGTATTTGATTAATCGTTTTTACGATGTCGATGTTTGAAGTATTAGCGTACAATGTATTATAATGTATTTATATGTATAAATGTATAGTGATTAGTGAGGCAGAAAACTCCGAGACTTATATGATGAGCGCATTAGAAGCGACCTCTGGAACATGACCAAAATTATATGTATATATACATATATATACATATCGATATATATATATATATATATATATATATACACACATATATATATATATATATATACACACACACACATATATATATATATATATATATATATATAGAGTGGGAAAAATTTTAGTTTCCACTTGACTTGGCAAAAATAACTATATAGCTTTAATCCAATTTATTACTCTGGCTGAGGACGGCGCAACAAAGCCTTTCACAGCTCTCCAAATGACTAATTCAGGCAAATATTGAATGGAGTTTCAAACCTCGTCTTTTAGGAGCTGCTTCCATCTGCGTATATAACATTACCGAAGCCATGAGCATCGTGTAAAATTTAATTCAAATATTTACGCGTATATTTACAGTATTAGAGGTCGAGAAATAATTTTAGTCCACACACACGCAAATCTATGTTTATTATATATGTCGAAATTACCTTATTTTTTTTATACATTAGCATTAGCATTTTTAGCATTAGCTAAAATCTTATTTGAAATAAATATAAACTTTCAACTATAATCCCTTCCCAGTCAACCACTGAGCATGCATAAAATAATTCTGAACTTTGTAACAAAGTTCTGTGGTACAATGAGCGCACCTTTATAGCAATTCCATAGAGCGGAAGACGCGTCGAGAGAGAGAGAGAGAGAGAGAGAGAGAGAGAGAGAGAGCACTGGATGAGACATTAACTTGACTACACTTTTCTCGCGCTATGTCGGTGGCATCAATTATTGTCTATTATAATACTCCGATGTAACAGAACTGTTCTTTTTGTTTCTTGAGTAAAATTATTCAAATGTTCATAATTATAATTTTAATCTGAGGTGTGACTTAATCATCATCATCACTGATTAATGGACTCTGCCATGGACATTAATTACCATCGTTAATGACCAAGCTGGACGGATTTGTTTTTTATAAATTTAATTTTCTTCTTGTAGGATATTACGAATTGTCACTGATTTATATTTAATAAATGAGAGCATGTGAAATTATATAAATCGGATTCAAATTATTAGAATTAAATAATTTTAGAAATTAATGATAAATAACTAAAGAAGATTTTAGAATGTGAGGAAAGAAAATGTATTATCGTACGGAAAGAGACTCGCTAATATTATCGCCAAAGTTCGTTAAAATTTGACACTGTAAGCGAAAAATATATGGATTTCCGTATTCATCATTCTGTCTGTCGGAACTCATTGGAAAGCTGTGTATGATGAAACACATTTCTATGTATACACGCATGAAACTGTAAATTGCTAAAAACTGAAAAAGTTACACGACAATGTTCAGTATTATGTATATAAAACTTTACATTTTTTTCAACTATTAATTTAAAACAATAAAAACAAGAAACAGATCACACTCTCCATCAAAATATTGAATATTTTATTTTTCGGAAAATATAAGGGATATTTTGTGGTTATTCTTGTTTTTTTTTTTTTTTTTTTTGAACGTATGATGATTGATCTATAAAACCCTAGTGTATTGAAACGTGGTTATTGTCGTTGTAATGGATATAAAAATATTTACATATCTTATGAACTAATTAAAACCTTTTGGCGAAATTGTAAGTAAACTAAATTTTGGTAATTTGTTACACAAACTAGACTTTTATCATAATTCTGTGCTTTCTTATTTTTCAAAAACTTTTATATTAATGTTTTACATTTTATAATTTTTTTCAAAGAGAGAGAGTGAAATGTGTAAGAATTTTTTTTTATTTCGGAAGTGCATACTTATTTATTTACTTTAATGCGATACCGTCCTAAAATTTTGCATAGCTAGAATGATATTTATAAAATTTAAATGGAACTTGGCAGATTTGAACGGATTAATTCATAAAGCTTGCTTTGTTTAACGATTTAATCATACTTCACGCCGCGCCTGGGACATACCATCTTTTACTGGCATTTCTCCTTGATTCTTAAAATTTCCGTGAACCGTAAAAATCTCAAGCTCCGGCATCGCGAAAGTTTTCCTTAGGTAAAACGATAAATAAAGGGCGGAATGAGATTTAGCGTACCTGGCGATATGAAAAAAAAAGATTGCGTACGTTAAAAATATCTGAAAATATTCGTAGAAATTTTGATGTTGAAATAAAAATATTTCGTATTTTTAAAAATTACGATACCGTAAAGGCAAAAATTACAATACATATACTATTAACTATCTCTTCCAAAAGAAATCTATCGAAATACATAAAAAATAAATGTTTAATAGCAATAATAAATCATTGTAATTATTATTATTATTACACTCGTCGGACTATAGCTCCATCAAATTGATCATATTCTGCATTTACTCCCGCTGTCTTTGCATAAAGCTCGCTTTTCAATTTTCACGTACATGCCCGCTGTAGGCTTCTTTCATTAACCATTCTATGGGACGAGAGCGCATTGTCCAAATTCTATGCGTTTCGTTCTCCAGTCGCTCGATTGAAGTTCCGAGTGAGCATATAAGTGTACGTATGTATAGGCGGTCCGTACCCCCAGGACTCTATAGATATCGACGCGCGCCGAGTGCTGGTATATACGCGCATCTAGTGCAGACCCGATTTAACCACTTGCGGGAAATGCTGGATGGCCTTTGAGGGGGCGAGGCGGGGTTGCTGGCTCCCTACCGCGTCAAAGCAATTGACCGAGCAATTGACTGAGGGAGAAGGTTAAAAATCGAAGCTTCATTGGCGCGCGTTTCGTTTTATTGTGCAACTTTATATATATATATATATATATATATATATATATATATATATATATATATTTCTTCTTCGCCCTTTTATCTATACAATAATAATAATAAAAATTTTATTGTACTCGTGTCGAGTCCTTTTAAATAAAATAATAAATATTTTTATTTGTTTTACAGTTTATTTTATTTACAGTCCTGTTAAATGAAAGCAAACAAGTACATAAATTATTATAATTATTACGACAGTCAGACTATTCTTGATAATTATCATCAGACTAAACTGAAAAAAAATTTATAATTTAGCTCGAAAAATATTGTAGTTAGTAAAGGGCAATCTACCTACATCAACTTATATACCAAATCTATTGTTACCACATTTCCTGATTCAAAGTTTCGAGCTCATTTCGGCTCCTCGTCAGGAAAAAAATTTATATCTATTTTATTTTATTGAATAGGACTGTAAAGCTAATAAAATTATTTATTAGTTTTATATCAATAATAATAAGAATAATAACATTTTGAATATTAGTAGTAATTTAAGGAATCAGACATTCCACTAGCAATATTCGTTAAGATGGATGAAAAAAAAGAACATTTTCGTTTATTATCTACCTTCGAGCGTTTGAATTATCAGCCCTTTTTAAAGCTCTAATATTTCACATTTCAACAAAAAAATTTTGTTTCAAACGAGGCTTTTGAACATTCTGCACTAGTAGATAAATGCATTTTACGGTCAGACATTAAATGCCAGAAAGACAATTTAAAACTTAAAAATATGCTTCTAATTATAAAGATGTATTGGCTCGACATTATATTAAAAAATTACAAGGTTTTAAATATTTGAAAATACAGCGAGTAAGATGAAAATTTTTTTGCATTTTTTTAAAAATCAATTGATGCGACGACTTTAGGCTCTCCGATACTGGAGAATATTGCCAAAAAATTTATGAGCATTCATACGGCATGAAATATAAGTGTAATTCATCGACATTGCATCTGTATTCTTATAAATGATAAAAACAGAATAAACAATAAGACTATGTACCTTCTTTAAAAAATATCTTGATTGAAGAAATGTTTTTTATGCACATAACCAGCTAAAAAGTCTGAATCGTTAATATGACTAAAAATAATTTAAAAAATAATATATTAAGATCTATTTACATTTATAATTTTTATGAATGAACTATATTAGTTAGAAATTTTATTTATAAATTTTACTGATAAATTGTATTTGTACAATATATACTCCTATGATACTTATTACTACAGTAACTAGTTTTAGTAAAATCGTATTATTCTCGTATGGATCAGGTATCATTGATGATAGAATAACTACTTAATTATTATTATTGATATAAATGCAGGTATAGAATTTTTATAAGAATTTTTCATTGGTTGCTTGAGGACTTGACTTGATCGCTAGGAGGAGCTTATTAATTTTCTTTCGAAACGTGGAAATGATATTTAACCAAATAGATATGAAAGATCCAAATTCATTGGCTATAACGAGGAGTCTATAAAGAATGTTTATCGACGGCTTATTTTGGCGACGAGAGACCAAACATGGTAGTATTGACCAAGATAATCAACTTCTTTGGGCACTCTGAGATCTGGAGATTCTGTGTGTAAGCGGCAGCAATCCGACAATATTGGCAACGGATATATTAGAATTGTTGCCGACGTGTATCGATTTTTTTTTTCATCGACGATAGGTTCAGAGCAAATTAAATTCTATTTCTAATCTGAAAAAAAGAAACTTAAAAATTAATAGGTTGTATTACTTAAAAACAAAATATACTATACTATTTTATTGTGATTATAAGTATCTTGAGAGAAGATGGAAAGTAAAAGACTGGATTTTCAATTGCCTCTTCTCTCTCTCTCTCTCTCTCTCTCTCTCTCTCTCTCTCTCTCTCTCCCTCTTTCTCTCGAAAATCGTTTTATTCACATTAGACCGTAGCGATGATGACGTGAACAACCTTCATGAACAACCTTCGTAGTAAATTTTATATGTCACATCGATCTAGACATCTATAAAATGCATTATGCGGCAATTTAATCGTATCGGTGACGAAATCCAGATTATCCGGAAGCGCCGCCCTAGTTTGTTGTTCAAAGATACGCCTGTATCTAGTAAACACTGGAAAATGTAGGATAAAAATAAATATTATTGGAACAACATAAAATGTACTGGGGCGTATATATATATATATATATATATATATATATATATATATATATATATATATATACGAAAGAAAACAAGATTTCTTGGAATATCGCTTTTACTCCAGATTTGGTCTCAACAAGTATAGCCCCGATTGAATTTATGTTAAAGCCGATTGTGCAAGAGCTGCGAAAGGTTTTACACGCTGATGCTCTTTTCAACGAGTAGTACGAGCGAACTTTGCCATTTGACTCCCAGTGGTTATGAGTGAAACAATTTTTCCTTAAAATTCCATATCGTTCTGGAATAATTTTCAAACGATAGCCTAAGTAAGAGAGTGATTCAATTCATTTAGACATACCATATTGATATATATTATTTTAACGTAGTCTTCGAAAATATTACGTAAGAAAATTGTTCCATATTTAAAAGAAGCTATATCTATATATTTCATTTATTTTTTAATTTTTTTTATTCTTTGACTAAAATACTCGTGATTGTCAATTTTAGTGCTACATTTATTTGTCATTATTTTCTTTTCCGCAACTATTTATTTTGAACGCGATTTTTCGTTATATGCTCGGAGGAGATTCTCAGATCTTCGGTCTGATTATAGTGTTTTTTACTTCTGGCGCAACAGCATCGCCCATAAATTTCGACTGTCAAGAATGAAACAAGGAATTTCTATTCAAAAAAAAATAAAAAAACCCTCATATCGTGCATGGCAATATAGAAGTTATTTACATCGTTTCTTTTCGAAAGCGCTATACTTTCACATACGTATATACGGAGTGAAATATACATCTAAATCATTCACGAATAGATGATTTCATCTATATACCGTCTCGTTTAATAAGGGAATTTCTATTATACACCTTATTGATTTAGAAAGTAAAATCAGAAGGAGGTTTTTCAATGAATCTCATATTTGAATAAAATTTACGAAAATTATAATTCTGTCATTTTGGTCGATATCTTGACCGATACTCTCTTCTTAGGCAAAAAATATTATAATATTTTTATGGGTATACCATAGAAGAGACTGATTTACCGAATATAATAATTGAGGAATAATATGACGCTCGGAAAAAGTACTATTTATTGATACTTTACTAGGCCCTCCTTAATATAGACAAGTGTGATCTATACGAATTAAAATGTCTAGCCATATGGTATAAGGAACGATATAAGAAGGAACCATATACTTGTATAGTTTGGCCGTATTCTCCTTGTTCCAGTACTCGCCGTCTGGTGAAAAATTGGAGTTTAAAAAGGTGCTGATACCGCGGATAAAGAAATTCGAGAGGTATATATATATATATATATATATATATATATATATATATATATGCGTGGGTCTGACGGTTTCGAGCGCAGCTTTTTCTTCTCGAGAGAGAATAAGACAGAGAGAGGGAGAGAGAGAGAGCCGTCTGATGTACTTTTCGGTACTTAGGTGTAGGCACCAATACGCACACACGCGCGCGCGCGTGCACACACATACATACACACACAGGCATAAAGAAGCCCAGCGCAGTTTTCCAAGCGACGAGAGACCGCCTCCTTACTTATACAAATGATCGGCGATTTTTATTCTTTCTAGAAAGGGGACAAAAAGGAAGAAGAAGGAAGAGGAGAAGGTGGATGAGGTAGAGGAGGAGAAGGAGAAAAAGAGGAATCTGTGAGAAACAGACGTCCTTTTCTGAGGACTTTAATGGGCCCTGCTCCCGTATAATGGAAGATAATAAATACCTGTCAAGTTTGTCAACGGTCCACTCGTAAAGTAAAGTTATTAATTATGATTCAGTAAATAGGAGAGAGAGAGAGAGAGAGAGAGAGAGAGAGAGAGAGAGAGAGAAAGAGCTAAAAAAAAGGAGAGGACAAGAGAGTGCTTTATGTTTTTATATCAATATAGTTAATGATCGCGGCTGAGAGCAAAAAGAAATTGATTTTCGTTATGCCATTAGCGACAGACGCTTATTTAATCCCGACGTTTATGTCCCGTCTCCTTTTCTATACTTTATCATATGGATATAGGTTTCATAATGGGCATATTTTACGGGCAGAGCATTCGAGGTCTCGCTTGTATTATACTATTAGTATATGTAATAGTTGCACCGCGTTAACGTCTATATAATGCGCGGCGCTGCTCGGCGACCGATGTAAAGATTGATGTTGGAAATTTTTCCACGGCCACGGCGGAATATTTCATTGGCGCATAATAAATACTTTAACGACTTGAAATTAAATAGCCAGCGCCGATGATGCTAGATTCGCATACGCGTTCGAATATTCATAAATACGCACTAAAATATTTCAACTCTGGATTTGTTATTTTATTCTTTTTTTTTTTTTTTTAATATTTTGTTAAACTCCATACGTGACATTTTAATTGTCTCTCGTAACAGTCTATGAAAACATATTTAAGAAATTAAAGTATCTATAAGTTAACTTTATAATAAACGTCGTTTAAAAAAATATATCATAATTGAAATAAGATTAATTCCTTATTTTCCGTCTGGCTGTTTAAGTCCGTTATTCGACCTTTTTTATTTACATGGGAATGAAGCTGAAGATTAGTATTATCGCATTTTTGAAGATACGCCTCTTGCCCATATGTTTTTGATTTAAAGAAAAAATTCGATTGTTGAAATCTCTTTTTTTAAATAATCAATTTTCAATATGAAACAAATTTTGAAAAAAAACTGAAATTATAAAAATTCTGGCTCAAACATTTATCCGTTTAATTGTTTGCTTTTCACGATTTAGATGTTAGGAAACTACCTCTAAGATCATCATATTGATGTTTATTTAAATTTTTTAAGAGCTTTATGAATATCTATTTTGGGTTTAGAAACTTACCAAAGAGTATAAGAATCGACAAAAATCTTTTTTATTTATAATGCAATATTTTGATTTTAGCATTAGGTTTACAATCCATCAATGATGCCAGTAAGACGTATATATATATATATATATATATATATATATATATATATATATATATATATATAGCTTTTTTAGTTCCACATTTCTCAGCCTTTTCTAAAAGTTGTTTCGTAGCTAGAATGATGATTTTTAAAAAACTGCTTGATTTTCCCAATTCCATAAAAAAGTACACAGTTAACGGTGATTTTTCGATTTTTTTTTCACAACGAATTCAAAAAGAACATTATTGAAAATACTTGATACGAAGTTGTTCCATTCTTGAAACATAAATCAAAAAGTTGCCGGAACATAAAGATGAACAAGGAAAATAGAGAGATTCGAACAAAATAGATTAAGAAAGAAAATAAAATCACGTATTTAACAAGGTATTTGAATTACACGTTAATTGTCTGTATTAGTTTCCTATTTTTTGCATACAATGCCAATCAACTATGTCTAGATAAAAATTACAAAAAAAAATATTAAATTATCCCGATGATGATAAAAATACATTTTGATCAAGAGCAATGAATTAAAAACGAATATAATAATGCAATTAGCCCTTTCAACAACTGAGTCATGCGTATATGAAAAAAATTTGGAATAAATATTAAAATATATGTCTAGAAAATCAATAATCGATGCTACAATATTTTCACAAGCGAAATTATTTTACTATATATATATATATATATATATATATATATATATATATATATATATATATATAGCTTTTTGCAAAACTATACTGTAGGGGTTTGGAGGGAGGGCTTGACTTAATCCTATGCATGTTGTCGACCTCCGTGGTAATGTCGCTTCCCGAAAATTGTTCGCCCTCCAACGATACGACAGAGAGAGAGAGAGAGAGAGAGAGAGAGAGAGAGAGAGAGAGAGAGGGAGCAATGTACGCGAATCGTTTGCCTATATATACTATTTATTTGTGCACACATACGCGTAGAGCTGCATACACACATATAGGCATATACGCATACGTACCTCTACGCTTCAAAAGAGAGAGAGAGAGAGAGAGAGAGAGACCCATGCGCGTGCGTAAATAGTCGCTCAAACACACAGCCTATTGGCATAGCGAGCAACGGGCTGCACGGAGACATCGTCGGTTCCCGACCGAAAGCCTCGAAAATTATTCCCAAATGCGGGGGAGGGGATGGAAGGAGAGGCGCGTTCATCAGAGTCCCGTCCATCCGTGGAAGCGCGCATTCGCCACCCATTGCTTGGTATTAGCCCCGAACTTTGCGGCGTCGGCGGGCGTACGCATCGCTGCACCGCGTACGCGTGCGCGCGCACCTGCACGGCCGCGGCGGCAAAGAGCGAGAGTGTTCCGCGCAACTTCCATACATAAGCCTGTAATGAGAGATGTTTACTCATTACGAGCTTCCCCCCCTCCCCGCCTCTCCGGCTCTTTGGTGCGTAATTTTTGCCGCCCACCGCCAGACCGTGCGCCACAGCGACCGTGCAAAACGGGATTCGAATAAACTTTCGAAGTTGCGCGTATAGCGACGCGACGATGTCGTCGACGCGCGCCTCCCGTCGCGCCGCTACAAGGAAGAGAAACTTTGCGTGCGATGCGCGCACCGAGCGAGTATGCATTTATATATATATATATATATATATATATATATATATATATATATATGTATAGGGAGCGACGCGTCGTTTTGTCGTCGCGCGTCCGGAAACTCGACGGATCTGTACGCAACTATGCACGTGTACATATACATATACCTATATGTAGATGCCTATACACTGGCTGCTCGGTGGCAGCTGCTCCGGTCGGGGTGCCGGCGCTGGTTCGGCTGCCGCGATTGGTTCGCTCAAGTGCAGCGCTGAGTGAGACGCGCAATCCTCTCCCGCATACATACCTTCGGCCTGATATATTATGCAAATCATGACAGACGCGAGATAATAATAAATGAAGACGATTCGTGGCGCGTCGGTATGTATATATATATATATATATATATATATATATATATATACACATGCATACACGTGGCGTCTCTATAGTTTAAAAGTACCCCGCTCCCACCCACCCCACCTTCACCCACCCGGCGCTTACCCAACTAGCTCGCTTGTACACTCGCGCGCCTCGATTTACGCGACGCCGACGCGCGGTAACTGAGGCAATGGATGCGCCCTGTCGCATGAATAATTCCAGCGGCGGGCGTTTTATTAAATACTTCTAATGCTTTGATGTAGGCGAAAGGCCCTTATATAGACCGAGGAGGGCGGGGGAGAAGAAAGTGGAAATTCCGGGACTGTATTGGCCGATGAATTTAACAGGATGTGCCCGGTCTATACGGTATCGGCGATAGACTCAAGAATTAGACGCTGAATAGCTAGTGTCGTTGAAATTCGTCTGAAGCAACGACCAATGATTATGGACAAAAAATGTAACTTTGAAATAGTTGAGGAAGTATATTTTTGAAATAAACCAACTAAAATGTTTATGTTTTATTATGGCAAATCGAAGAATATTATCAGTATATATATATATATATATATATATATATATATATATATATATATATATATCAAAGTGGCTTTAGATAAAAATATAGTACAACAGACTGTCTTGTCAGTCTACAGTAGAGCGAAGCTTCTGCAATGAAAATGTATCCATTAGTAGTTTCTTTAGATAGGGACAAAGTTTGTGTGATAATTTAGAGAAATATAATTATAGCGGCATTAATCAAATCTGAAATTGCTAGTCTAAAATTATTTTTTATTACAAATTTCTTTAAAGGTGGTCCGAAAAAAATCGTATTATCATAAACGACGTTGTCTCATAATATAACAATTTTTACACTTCAATGGCGAAAAATGATTTACGACTATATTAAGGTGTACCACTCACACTGGGGCGGTGATCTG
This sequence comes from Sycobia sp. Sy_11, assembly GCA_018907035.1. Taxonomy (NCBI): domain Eukaryota; kingdom Metazoa; phylum Arthropoda; class Insecta; order Hymenoptera; family Epichrysomallidae; genus Sycobia; species Sycobia sp. Sy_11. The sequence goes on along the minus strand of JACCIC010000054.1, from coordinate 485,633 downwards.
AATGAGACACCGGCAGGCAATGACGGAATAATCAATTTTTATTTATAATATCGCTGTTTTAGCTTTGGACTTGCTCATTCTCCGCGCCTCGTGTGTGACACTTTCACCGCCTTTTTTAAGATCGGCATGCCACCGAAGCACCTGACTACGACTCGCCGACATCACTACCATTCACTTTAAGCACTTTTTCATAAGTTTCTGTCGCGGTCTCGCCGAGTTACGCACAAAATTTTATCGCGCACCGTTGCTCTAACTTTCTCTGTTCCGTTTTTGTGACACGCGCTACTCGCGCGTTGTTACAAAAGTCTAAACAGCTGGCGAGGAAAGGATCGTACAAGGGTCGTCAAGGTCTCAATCGAAAGAGTAGAGATCTACAATTAGAGTGGCGGAGTAACAGGTTCCCAGTGACATAAAATCGGTGTCATTAATTACTTGTCTGACCTCGTAAGTCTACGTATGCCTTGGGTTCGAGATGACCCGCTCCGGAACGTGAGATTAGCGCTAGTTGTTGCGTATGCGCTCAGTATCGCAATTTGGAGTTTCCCCGAGACGTCGGGGTCTACTGCGTGCCTCGGTGCCTAACCCTCCCCGTTCCACGTGTGATCTGATGGTACGGAGATTATAAACGGGGAAATTTGTGCGGCCGTCAGGCTTCAAATTGGCGAGCTTGTCAGTTTTGTAAGTAGAGACCATTAAATGTGTATTCGCGATTTGGTTATAATCATTCAAGTGTGCGCATCTATTTACCAGTATATGAAATGTCCGAAGTGATATATCACCCTTTATGGAATGTAATAATAATATATAATAGAATTAAAAAAGCAGAGACTTTTTTCCGGTTTTTCCCTTTGTTCCATGAGGGTTTTTATGCGGAAACAAGAGGTTTATTTTTGCCGCGATATGACTAATTTTGTCTTATTCATCAGTTCATTCCTCGCTCATTTTGAATAATATATTTATCCATTCGTTTTATTTTCTGGACGAATGTAATTGAAAGAATTTTATAGTAAAATTTTGCAATAAAACATAATTGGTATAATAAATATGTCAATATAACGATGAAGAAATTTATTAATAAATATTTAATATCATCATAACCAATCGATTTCCTTTTGTTACAAAGAATTCAAATATAATATTATTTCGATTTTGAATGTTTAGAGTCATCCTTTTGATAAGAAATTTATATTAATTGTTACGGTACAGTTTTTATAAAAAAAAAAAAAAAATGAAAAAATATTATTATTGTATATTTTGGATTTAGAAGCCGAACAAATGTGAAAGAAAAAGTTAATTCACTAAAGTAAATCGAAGCTCGCCTATTTAAAAACTAAAATTCGATGGTAAGATCTAAGAGTATCGAATATATTTTACGTTATTACTGGAATTGTTTGTTTTCTAAAATTTTTCTGTAAAAAAATAGTTACAATAAAGTTCTTTCTGTATTTTCTAACATTTGTCATCATAGTCGTGAGCATGGAATAAAATAATTTGACATACGTGTCATTTATTCTAACGTCGATGAAACAGACAAATTTAACCCCCCCCCCCTCAAATCCCCTATAAGAATAGCGTCCAAATGAAAAGAGCGTTTGCGACACTCATTACCTTTATTCGTTTCATAATAAATTGCCATCGTCGGCTAGTAAAGTAATACCGAAAGCGTGGCTCGTACATATGACAAAACGTAAAAAAAATCTTTGCGATTGTACAGCGAAGCTCGCCCAATGCAAGTTCAAGGCTGCATTGTTTCGAAATGAAGATAATGCATTTGGTGGAATTAAATACCTTAGTCAATCAAATACAGTTATGTGTATAAAAGATTCGACAATAGTTAATAATGACTTGAGCCCACACATTACACGAAAAACGTTCAGAATGGGCTGGAGAACTAAGGTAAATAAGGACTTTTTTCGCGATGCTTCACATACATTGCCGAGAAAGTATTGTAAGCACTTCGATGGGACATTATTATTGCGACCGCTCTACTCTCTATCGGCTTGACGAATCGATGGGACACGCACTGACCGAGCAGTACTTCGTGAAAGCAGCGAAACAAACAGCTCCATGAATGGTTTGGTTCAAACGAACATATAGTTTCGTTTTCTAAAAAATTTATTATAACAAATGAGGTTCGCTGTATACTTTTTTTCCATAGTAAGTGTTTCGATCAACTGTTTTTGCTTGCCAAACGTACCTTGAATTATCATATATAAACCCAGAACTGGCGAAAGTGTACATTCGTCAGCTCGGCACTCGACAAACGACGTACTTACCATACCTCCCCCCTTCGCAATGACATCAACGTATTAAAATGGAAATTTAAAAAAAGGGAGAAAAAAGAAGATAGATAAAGAAATGTCAAACTTTGCGGTCTGTAATCGGGGCTTCTTGGAAACGATTGGCACAATGCCGCGGGAGAAAATATATAGGAGGGGAATATTCGCCCCGAGAGAGCGCGCAAATTAAATTCGGCATACGAATGGGCGGGGAGGAGTTTTTATTTCTTTGAATAAAGTGTATGTACCGCTATACAGCCCCACTCCTTCCACACAGCTTCCCCGTGCTCTCGGAGGAAGTCCGATCTCAGCGACATATACCGCGCCACGGGCTCGCACATGATCCCGCCAAAATTGACGTACGACCACAAGGAAAGATTGCCTCGTTTCGTCGACGCACGCGAACGCGCGGGCGCGCGCGTGTATATGTGTACACATATGCAATTTTGACGAGGCAGCCGTAAAAAAGAAGGTCGACCACTTCGCAAGTGCGACGCGTCTGAGCTACGTCGCGAGCTCGGTTGCGGATGCGGTCAATTACGATGTATATATGTATATATATATATATATATATATATATATATATATATATATATATATAATAAGGCTGCCGTCCTCCTCTCCATTGTTTTTCCCACCGGAAGAGTTCAAACGAAAAGAAAATTGAAGGCCATGGCGAGTCGGTAAGGGTGGACGGCCAATTACCGCTTAAACATTCCGCGGTATTCCATTATTATATTATATATACGGTTGGCTTTAAGGAACTTTGTCGGGTGGCCACCGGATGCAGTGCCGGCCTGTAAGGAAGAGGCAGGGATCGGGTATATAGAGAGAGTGGGAGAGAGAGAGAGATAAGAGAGCGGAGGAGAAGGAAAACGATTTGACGATGAATCCATGTTTCAAGTCGCTTGTTTATTATGAAACAGACGGAAAAGAGACCTTGAAGAGCAGTGAAAGAAAATCCACTCTCCTCTCTGACGCTCTTATATTTTCTCTCTCTCTCTCTCTCTCTCTCTCTCTCTCTCTCTCTCTCTCTCTCTCGCTCTCTTCCTCTCGCCCCTTCCATCTTCCATTCCGCGGCCGTAAAAGCCACTTCACGCGTCGCATTAGCGCGATACGCGCATTAATAGCACAGTAGCTCTTGTGTTAAAATGCCATAAATAAAAGCCCCCGCGCGCGCGGCGACTCGCGCAGGCTCGCACTCGATCCTCGCTTTTTTCTCCCCCTGCCTAGTCTCTTCAGCCACCCTTCCTCTTTAAATCTCACTCCAGTTCTCGTTTTTGTTCTTGCCCCCCCCCTCTCTCTCTCTCTCTCTCTCTCACTGTCTGTCTCCCTCAACCAAACGAGGATAGAAAAAATGCACATCCTTCTTCTTCGTCAGGACGGGAGCGATACCTGTAAAATGTCTGTGCTTCTACGAAGCTGTTAAGGAGACGCTGCAACTCTCTCGTCGCTCGATGCGGGGATGCTCTCGAAAATCTTTTCTGTACACACACACACACACACACACACACACACACACACACACACACACACACACACATATATATATATATATATATAAAAGAGAGAGAGAGAGAGATAAAATGTATACGCATGTATAACAGAGGTCGCCTGCGCGTCGCGCGCAGATTTATGCTCGTACAAATTTCCGTCAACAGCTGGTGTTCATTTATCATCACTCTCGGCGCGCTCCGCTGCAGCGCGCGCGAGCCACCTCGCTCCGGTCTCCCTCCCCCCCCCGCTTCTTTTCTTTTCTCTCCGCCTCGGTATTTATTTTTACGCGCGCCCCCGCTCGTGCGCCGCGCCTAATCATCCGCTCGTGCCCTGGCGCTCGCCGAATGCGCAAAAAGGGGGCGCGAGCGGGGCGACGCAGCCCTCTTAGCAAAAACTACGCGCGTCCATTGGACGGAGCAATAAAAAAAAAAAAAAAAAAAAAAAACAGGAAAAAAATTCTCGATGTTGCTAGAAAATATCTGTCCTTTTTCTGAGAACAGATTGACGTAATGATGAAGATTAGCAACGAATTCAATTTTGTTTAACTCAAATTTGTCTCTGCAGAATGGATTAACGGAAAAATCCTCGTACTTAAAGTCGATTTTCGACGAAACTTGCTAGTAAATTTTGAAGGGGCTGCAATGAATGTAATGCAAAATCCAAGGGTGGTCTATCGAGTCGCTCAAAACAGATCGTTCGGGTATAATAACACACGTCGTCCTTTAGCAGGTGATCTCTTGTCATACCTTGATTGTGAATGGTCTGACGAATCGTGACAGTATCTACTTGTCCTGCATAACGATACATAGACGGCTGCTATAGTGCTCGGTGAAGAAAACCTCTTCGGTAATCCGCGCGCGCGGACTACAAAACTTTATGTAAGTTATGTAAGATCGCGTATATAGGCATACGTATTTGTCGATGGCAGGACTTTGATGCTCGCGAAGCGTTCCTGCTGGGCGCACTCCGAGGGCGGCATTAACCTAACAAGAGGCGGAGCTTTTAACAGCCCCCTTTCGACATCTTCTTCTTTTCCTTTTACCCTCACGCGGAGTAATATAGCAAGCCAGGTGCCACATTATACTATATGTGTATATATATTTATATATATTTAGTATTATTATTTTTATGTCCTTTGCATAACACGCAGTCGTCTCATTTCTATGCGAATGTCCTGCACTATTGAAGTAAATTTTCAGTGGTACAGACGTTGAGAGTTTGTTTTTATTATCAATTTGATAGTACAGGCAGGTTTAGGTATTTGTGTTTTACTACATTATGGGCGTGAGATTCTTTGCTATATTCAATTGTTGATCTATATTGTGTTCATTTTTAACAATTCGTTCTCATTCATGAATCAGTTTGATAACATATTGGCTCCAGATAAATGAATTCATATACGATCTATCCAAGGCTCTACATTATAATCTTACGAATATTTCAATGCTACTAATCTACGGAATCTAAAATTTTGCGTTATTGTAGTATTTAATTAGATCTTACTCTCCTATGACTCTCAAAATTCATTAGCACCAATTGATCTTCATTTTTAATTCTGGTATGTTGATCATTTATGGAGTTTATCTAATCTTCTATGTGAATATTTTGCGAAGATACTATCGCTTCTTTTGTATTCCCTTATATTTCAGATATACGTTAAAAATTTTTAGAGACACCTACAAGAAAAATAGAGTATTTAAATTAGAAGAGTAAACATATTCTTAGTTTATTATTATCGCATGAATTATATGTACGTTCAAATTATCAAAATTTATTATAATTTAAAATTGCTATATACTTTCGAACTTTTCTTTTACTGTTCTTAGATTTCTGCTCTCCATTAAATAATTGGATTATTATCTCATTTTCTCTTTTTCTCTTATTACAGCGCCCATCTTACTGCAATGTATACGTTGTAATTTTACCAAATGTTTATTGTTGGTTTGTGGTCTAATAAAACATTTTGAGCAAACCTCTTCTCATCATAAATATATTTCTAAATAATAATAATGAATTTAATAAAAAAACATTTAAATGCATACTTAAATTTAACATGGAATACAATGGACAAAGCGTCTATTGGTATTATGATATCGTAAAATTTTGCAATTGGTATCATTTTGTTGAAAAATCTAAGGATTTTAAATCTGTTCAATAAAATTTGCGTATTACAAATAACATTTAAACAACGCTTGCGTTACCCTCACATGTCAATTTCTATGAATTCTAAAATTTATAATTGTGCTTGGTAATAATTTATAAAACTTTACTTGCAATTGTAATTTTAAAAAGACAGGAAAACGGAACAAAATTTTCTAATCTACTATAATTATACAGCATTAACAGCACATTATCGAGTAGTATATTATAATGCAAGAAATAGAGTATTGCAAAATTATAAACCAGATATTATACATCCTGCCTTATCAACATTATTGTATTCTATTATATAAGCTGTATATATATAATCGTAGAGCAAAGTTACGAAGCAACATGCGGGCATAAAAATTTCCACAGTTGCTCAATAAACCTTTTACATTTCTATAATAAAATAATCATTTATTTTCCTGGTACTGCAGATAAAAACTATAAATGTATAGTAATCATTTGTGAGAAACAAATTTCCGTAAAATAATAAAAGGAAGCATTGATATAGTACAAGTGTATTAAAATAGTAAAACGAAGGAGATGTTTAAATGTAGAATTTCGCCATAAATTTTTTGTCACTGGCGAAAACAACTCCGGAAAAACCGGCCGTTCTACTGCATTCAAAACTATTTGTTTACACGCAAAAGTGCTTATGCTTTATATTACTATGCAGATATTTCTTGACGTTTATTGAAATACATAAAATCGAGAGCGATGCTCTCGAAAGAGCAACATAATGCATTTAAAAAGTTACATTCGAGAGGTGTCCATATGATACGATGCTTGTAAAATGAAATATCGAATAAATATAAATATAAATATATATATATATATATATATATATATATATATATATATTAATTGATGCCAATGCAAAAAATATTCGCTGCCTATACGTTCGACTTGTTCAACTCATAGCCCACAATACAACGCAGGCTCTCTACATAGTATCTTCGCCGCCACAATCCCTTTACCGAGCTCTAAGGGGTGAACAGAAGGAGAGGGGGTGGCAAGGTGATCGACGAAAGCGCGCATCGAGACCTGAGAATTCGACGGGGCTCCGACTCATTTGTCACACTGACGAAGGTCGCGGCGGGCCGCGTGCACGCGCGCGCCACGCTTCACGATAAAGGTCCAAATGGACGAGTTGTGCTTGCTTCATGCTCGAGATTGAACTCGAGCGCGCGCGAATGTGACCGCGCCGTTGTGCACATGTGTGCGCGTGTGTGTGCGTGTGCGTGCGCGCACATATGGTACGGCGACGGTTGCGAAATTGCGAGTCAGATGTAAATTTTGCACGTGATGGGCTCGGGATTCCTCTTATACGGCGACGTAGGGGAGGGAAGTCCAGCTTTTTTTTTTTTGTTCTCCGCTCACGCTGAACACTGGCGGTTTCGTACGGCCGTCGCTTTTTATCCCGCGCCTCTTTGTCGCGTTATACTATTGCGCGTACGATTGATCCGGGTTTGGGGTACACGGCTTCCGGTCCAGCGAAGTCGCAAAATTTTAGGCGCGAGTCTTTCGTTGCAAAATTGAAAGCGTTCGAACGGCACGAAAGCGAAAAAGTTTTCTATCTTTGTTTTTCTTTTTTTTGTTTTAGATAGCTTCGAACCGTTCGAAATATTCGAGCAGCTGCAATATTCGAGAAAACGTTCGAAGCTCCGAAGCTGGCAGGTCTCCTCGTCTAGTTCCACAATTACAACCGCGCGGGTCGATTTAATCTTTCAGCCGCTTCGGCACTCCAATGTTTACGCATCGCGCGTGTCCATAGCGTTCGTGTCAGCTCAATCGGCTCGAGTAGCAGAGAAACGTCCGAGCGCGTCGGACTGGTTCGATCAGCTCGAGACGTACGAGTGCGTCATAAAGCTGTTCGTTTACGATGCTCGTGCAATCCCGGCCCCCGAGTGATTTACACGCAATTACGAAAGCGCGCGAGCTCAGCGCGTTATTAAGGAGGCCTTCGACTCTACGATAAAGAGGGACGGGGATATTCTCTTTTCCTTATGTATTCGTCTAATAGTTTTGACAAGCCGTCTCGCGGCACGGGACACGCGGAACGGCTGCGCCGCACGCGCCGACCGCCCCTGTGTACCAGCTGACACGTTGAGAAAGTCGCGCGGGATACATATAAGTCTCTGGCGCGCATCCATCGGGCGACGGATAGGGTGGGGGGGTCGAGGGCCCGGGCAGGAGTCGAGGAGAAGGAGGAGGAACGGCAGCCGATGCTCGCGCGCGCGGATGGTAGCGAGGGACGCGCGGCGCGTCGAGCTACGGATGAAGAGCCGGGTCGGGAGCGAAATAAAAACAAAAGGACGGGCCGGGTGAAAACGGGAAGAGGAAGGCGACGTGTAAGGAGAGAGAAAAAAAAATTGTGAAAAAAAAGGTAAAGAAGGAAAATAAAGAGAGAGAGAGTGAGGGAGAAAGTGCGTGAGTACGAAGAGGGAGACGACGAAGGGGCCGCGAGCATCGGGAGAATTCGCCTCTGCCGGCTCGGCCGGCGCAGTACTCTGCCCCGCGCGACAGAAGATCGTATATACGCGTAGAGTATATATATATATATATATATATATATATATATATATATATCGTTATAATTCAGGGTAGTGTGCGCGGAAGAACCCCGTCTCTCCGACGATGTCTTCGTGGACGATCTTCGCCCCCCCCCCTCCACTTCCCACGTCATCTTTCTTTCCCTCTTTCTACTCCGGCGTTCTTGTCGCTCAAAGCCAGGAGGCTGTTGCAGTCACTGTCGATTTCTGTTTCTGTATGTACATATATATATATATATATATATATATATATATATATATATATATACATATACATATACATATAAACATTGTAGATACAGCGGTTGGCGGGGTGGTTGAGGGGAAAGAGACTGTAGAGGCGCGCGCTCCTCCGCTCAAGCGATCCCCGCGTACGTAGCGTGAGGGCCGCGGGGTCGGCCGCTCGGGCTCTTCGGTCGTTTTGACGTGTAATAAATGCGGCGCGCTCCGCTCTGCGCCGGGCCGACCGTCCCCCGGCGGGATTCTACTGATTTTTCTTCCGGCGCCCGGTCGCTTCCTCGCATGGAGGATATTAATGAGCCACCGAGTATCGCTCGGGTGCGGGGCGAAAAGAAATCGGACAGATCGATCGACCGCTGTCAATATATCTGTGTATATATATATATATATATATATATATATATATATATATATATATATATATGGTATGTATGTATGCACGTATAAGTGCGTAAATAGCGAGACCTCTGCTCGATTTGTTTAGCAGTTTTTTTTTTGAAGACTGGGAGCAAAGCGAACGGCGAGTCGAAGGCGACGGTTAAAGGAGAAATAACGACGCGAATCTTCAGCGAGGGACATACGTAAAAATGGCGCAGGTCTGTGCATTGAACAAAAGAGAGGGATGGAAATATTTGTCGTCGTATTATAAATAGCCGATATCTGTTTGTGTGCATAAAAAAAAGTTCTAGACAGTAAAGGGAGATGTAAACGGATATAAACAGAGATATAGCTATAGAAATGAATTATCGTTTATATCGATAAATAGTTGACATAAAGAACATTTATCAGATTTTTAAAATTTTCAATCAATTTATGCTCTAAAATAATTAAAAAAAAAGCAATAATATATCGATATTGGATTAAAAATATTTAAATAAAAAATAATTATTTGTTGAAACAATAGATGTAACCAATTGTTTGAATAGAGAATACAATTTAAATACTCTAATAGAATATAGATAGTTCGCTTTAGATTTGTTATTAAATTATATTAAAAGAACCATTACGATAGAATAATAAATTCATAATATTTAAATTTAATTAAGTTAAATATTAAGTTAAACCTTAAGTGTCTAAGAAGTCTGCTTTTATATGGCTGCTACTACTTATACCTATGCGTTCTATTATATTTTTTATATTCGTAACATATTGCTCATAGTTTACAAATGACTAGTGCTTTGTCCCAACAACTACGGAGTGATTTAAATTCGAATGAGTTTCTAAATTTTTTTAGATGATGCAATACGATAAATAATATTATTTATTATTTATGATAGTTATTACGATTTTCTTTAAAAATGAGGACAAAATATAATAAAACGGCTGAAGACTCTGGCGTAAAATTATAATTTAATTATAATTTGTTTAAAATGATTTAAAAAGAAATTGCTTGAATAGCAGGACCATCGGCAGCAATTAGATAAAGTTTTAATTAAAATTTTATTATCCTTGCTTTAACTTCTGCAAAATTATCGATGACGTCGATCAAATCAAGGGTTTTTACGAGTTTTTTCATTTTCTATGGATTAGATTATCAAATTCATAATTCATAATTTGACGTATGAATCTCTCGTACCGCAGACACAGTACGGAGAATTCTCGACGTATCACAATTCGCGATAAATCAGCAATGCGCGTAAAATTCAATCCTCCGCGTCGGTACGTTTTTACGAGCAACGGAAGCAGAGACTCTATATACGAGAACTATAGGTTAATTGCGCATGTATAATGAATTGCAGTGTTATCGTGACGTGTAGTATTTCGAAGATTTTGGATTTATGGATCGTCATGCTTCTAGATGTTGAACAAATACTGGCGCTTGAAATTTCTCAAGAGAATTTGGCCATATAAGGAGGTCTTGGTAAATTTGTCCAAGCATAAGTGACATAATTTTTATCCGATGGAGATTTTAGAATTGAAATGGACCCACTTCCCCGCCGACTCCATACTGTTGACGATGATTTAACGAAAATTAATCATTCGTATTGAATTTTTTAAATTCCTTGAACAGTTTTATTTGGCGTCATCGCCGTTCTGTTAATCCATCTGTAAAGTTAAAAAAAAAAACTAAAATTAAATTTAAAAAATACGTTCAATTGAAATAATTATTACGAACTATTGATTCGATTTATTTAAAAGCCAATGCGTTCGATTCAAGGTTTCTAAAATATCTAAACCATCGAAAAAATTGAAAAACAAAAAAACTAAAAAGTTAGAGTTGGAAATTTGATACCAAGTGTTAAAGTACTCCTATACGTCTTCTGAACGTTCGAGCCGCCCCAGCTGATCGCTCGGTTCGACCATCAAATCAAACAGTTCCTGGCCCTAAAACACATTAGCTCTTAACACATACATTAATCCTACATATGGTATACTGTACGGACAATTCGATCGAGAGTTCGAACGGCCCGAGCAGTGCGCGCAGCTCGAGCAGCTCGATCGGCGAGCGATCCCCGCGTCTCCCTACTAAACGATCCAAATAAAAGAATTCGTCTCAGCGATGAAAATCAATCTCGACCGACCGAGGCCACGCGACGTCGCGCTTTTCGCGATTTCTCTTCCAAAATTCATGGGAATTTCAGGGCGATCGATTCACGCGGCACACCGCTCGAGTACGCGCGCCCAGCCATATTCCTCGAATTCCCTTCAATTTAATCGCTCACTGTCCGATTTAGCTTATCAATATAAAACGACGACTGGCCGGGGCGCGCGCGCGCGCGCGCGTCGGAATCATGCCGGCTGAGGCATTAATAATTTACATATCGGCGGCGATGCGCTCATTTTTTATGCAGGCCGCCTTTTTCCCGGAGGCAGGAAAGGGACTATAATATATCCGAGACCCACCGATAAATACTTCGCGACAGCTGCTATATACATATATGTATATATATATATATATATATATATATATATATATATATCATACAAGCTATCGTACCACGCGACACGCACCGGTATATCGACGCTTATATGCTTCCCGCGCGGCCGTATAAGTGCGCCCGCTATATTTAATGCATCGAAACTGCACTCGGTTCTCATTATCTATATATATATATATATATATATATATATATATATATATATATATATGTACACATCGTCTAATTACCGCGCGTGGCGCGCTTCGGCACCCGTCAATTAATCAAGCATCCGTCTCCCCTGCTGATGTATATGGATTCCTTCCTTTTCTTTCTCGCCTCCTTTTTGGCCGCGAAAAAAAAGACGCTCGTATCGGCGCTCCTCTTCGATGCTTTATATCTATATTTATATGTACATATATAGAATACGCAATGCATCCGGAGTATTATATACACCCTGTTCCGACAGCTAGGGCGACGCGACGCCTGACTCTGACTTCTGCCACCTCCCCCAGTCTATCCACCGAGCCCCCAGTATTTATTACAATGTCTATTTTAATATGAACGTGAAACCCAGGGAGGGGGGATGGTGATCGCTCATAAGTCGTACTCCCTCATAATTCTCGTGAATGTCCAGCGGCGAGGCGCATTTGGCTGATTGCGAGATAGAGAGGGAGAGAGAGAGAGAGAGAGCGAAGGGGAGCACTGGTACAGCTGTATTTCTTTTGTCTCTATTTCGCCCATTAGCGACCCCGCGACGGGGAAAATCATCGGATATACACAGTTTGGGATGCGCGCGTTCCCGTTGTATCTGGATACAGAAGGGCGGTAGTTGTGCGTGTGCCCTTTTAATACAAAATGGTCGAGGGCGGAAGGGGCGGTGGGGGTTGTTTTGTGATATCTTAAATTCGGACTCACGCGAAAAGCTGCGCGGTGACGCGCGGCGGCCCCGTATTTTATGGGAGGGACGAGGGATCTCGGGCGGTGCTGCGTTTTTACCCCCCCTATCTCTTTGTCGTCTCTGTATATATTTTTCCCAGTTCCTTATGCCGCTGACGCCGTGAGCTTTGATAAGAGAACAAAGTGCGCTGGCTCGGCCGCGCGCGCGCGCGCGCGAGCGCTCGGTGCCGTCGCTCTTTTTATATTTATGGAGAAGATGCGAAAGGGTGCGCCGTGTAAAACGGGGGGGACGTGGACTTTAGGGGAAGATTTCTTTTTCCTCGCTTTTTGTTTTCATTCTGGTTTTTTTTTTTTTTTTACTTTCCATTCGTAGGAGTGAAAAACGGATGGTACACGGAGGGGATTGAGTAAAATTTATAGTCGCGACTTTTTTTTGTCGTTGCATTTCTGGCGTAATGCGCAATTACAACAAAAAAATGCAGAGAGAGAGAGAGAGAGAGAGAGAGAGAGAGAGAAACCTGGCAGATTTGCGCATTTAATATTCTAAGTGGATTTTCGAGGGTTAAAATTCCATCTACTCGTATGTACATTATATGCTTAAAGAGAATACCGTACGCCGATGATCCGCGCCACCCGATAATTACGTGCTAGGCATCAAAGGGCATCTATGAAACGACAGGCCAAGGCCGAGGACACGACAAAAAAAAACAAATGAAGGAAAATACATATTTATCGAGCGTAAAAGATATATATATATATATATATATATATATATATATATATATATATAAATAGAGAGAGAGAGAGGGAGGGGGGAGAGGGAGAGCAGTCCTATTTGATTTTATCATCACCGCGGCGTCGTTGCACGCGGTCTCCTGCGCGAAAAGAATTACACCGTGCACGGTGTATCATTAACGCGATAAAGCGAAAGTGAGCGCGCGCCGAGCTCCCACGGCGGCGGCGCGGGGCTTCGCCGCGGGAATTAACTGGTTTTATTTACATATTATGCTAATGCGCCCGCGTGCTCGTCAAACCGACGTTAAGGTCTCGATTTTTCGGAGCACATAGGAGGGCGGGGGAGGGGGTGGCGGTGCGGAGAGGAGAGACGCGGAACGACGGAGTGAAAATATTATATAGACCGGCGGCGTTTCGAGAAGGATAACGAAGGCTCGCGAGAAACTTCGCTCCGAGGAATTTCCGAAAATGTTACATTGAGATGCGAAGCGAGAGGGTTGGGAGTTGGGTGGCGAGGGGTAGGAGGGAAAGGCGCCGAGCGCCACGGTAAAACGAGCAGGCGAGGCTTTTCGTAACTTTAGAATAACCGCGGGAGTTGTAAGGTATAAAATATACAATAAATTTGGAAACTTAAATATTGATTTCCACCGGATATATGAGAAAGCAGTGGCTTGCGGCCCCGATGGGTAATTCGATATTCCGTTCTTTTTCCTAAATGTTTTTTAGCCGAAGGAAAATGCCGGGGCTCATCCGATTCTACGGCCGCCAAGATCGTACTTTGTTGGCTTTATAATGCAAGGATCAAAATAATGAGGCGTGCCCGTAACAGGATTCTTTGAGCTTCTGCCTAGCTCATCTTTTATCCAGGAATCCTTGTATTGTCTCTAATAAGGTTTGGCGGATATGTTATACGAAATTTCACGTAACAATGGAATCTCTACAGATGCTGGCGGTTATTATTTTTTAATTGTTTTATTCGTGATATTTATTGCCGTTCAAATATTAACGTATCCAAAATAATTGTTCTTATATGCGTGTCACGCATTAGTTTTACGCAACTGCTAACAAAAAAGATTGCGATCTCGCGGCCTTAAAAATTAGCGGAATGAGAAAAGTGCATCGCTGCTTTATAATTGCAAAATAAAAATTACGGGAAATGTTCGCGATAGCCCGACTGCAAAGTCCTGCGGAGGGAGAGAGAGAGAGAGAGAGAGAGAGAGAGAATGTGGCAAGGGGACAAAAAAGCTAACGAAATTTAAGTTTAAAAAATGCAGGACTAGTACTACTACCACATTCAAATGACCGCAAGAGCTTTAGCTACAGTACGATATTTGCATATTAATTAAGTACGAGCTAAAAAAGGCCATCCTCGTTTTTTCTTTCCTATCTCTCACACTTCCTGAGGCTCGACGTTGCTTTATTAAAAAAGGAAAAACCTATACACGTACTACTCCGTGATTTTGCATCCCATCCCTCGGCGTCGCGGTTCCGGCATATCGTTCGGCTATAGGTTTCAATAAAATGAGACGGGATCTTTTTCGCTCTTTCTGCGGTTTCTTCTTTTTTTACCTTCTTTTCTTTACCTTTTTTTCTCCTTCTCTATCTCTTTCTCTCTCTCTCGCTCGCTCTCTATCGTTTTCGCAGCGAGCGAACGAGATTACGTCGCCGCTGAAAATTCCCGTGAGCGTATATACTTATACATATACTGGGATAAAGACCAGGACGGAAGCGCGAATAGATGTGGATGTAGCGACAAGCATAGAGAATGTGCGGAAAAAGCAAAGGAGGTAGATAATATATATATATATATATGGGAGTAGCAAAAGTGGTCATTGTTGGCCGTGGTCGCGAGCGGTTAACGTGAGCGTCTACGTCTCGGTGTAGGACCTACGCACATATACGTATATATATATATATATATATATATATATATATATATATATATTCGCGAGGATGAAAAGTCCCGGCATAATGTAACTTAAATGCCGGCAATAAATTCCCACGAGAATTCCCGGGTCTAGGGCCACGCCACGTCGCCATATAACTGTCGGCTCACGCACGCGCGGAAAATAAGGTATTTCGGGATTCTTAGAATAGATGCGAGCTTTTTCTTTTCTTTTTAATAAAAGCCTTCAATAATAGTCCTTCATTCCCCCCTTTTCGGCAGGGAAGTCGCTTTATCCGTTTTTTGGGTCGGGGCTGTTCTCCTGTGGAAATTCAGTATATATATATGCGCGCGAACGCGTTATTGCCCTTCGGCACGTTAGTCTGCGTCGGTCTTTCCCGCCGCGCGCCGCCTCCGTGCTTTTATGAAATTGCCCATGAAACGGCGTAATTTGCCCGTTCGATAGTTTCCCGGCTGCGAAAAGTTTCGTAACATTTTGCTTGCCGGCAGCGCGAGGGACCAATGGTGAATGGATAAATTTTTTGCTTATTCCGCTGATCCATAGTTTTAGTTCACCTCCGACTGTCCTAAGAGGTTTATCGATCGCATGCTAAGGACAGTTATTATTTGCACGGATTATCGGAGGGCGATGGAGGTGTTTTATGGAATTCTTTGATTACGACTCGATTTGCAAGAATCGAATAATAATCTGCGCGAATCAGCGTTCGTTTCGTATAGTTCGAACAACATTTCGAGGAAATAACGTCCGCAGAGATAATTCGATACGTTAAGATTGGCCTAGAAAAGTATCATTTTCAAGCCTGTATATATACTATATACATATATCTGCTGAAATGTAAGAATACACCAGAGAGCCCAGATCTAAGATCGGATCGGCCGAATTCCGCTCCCCCTCCCCCCTGGCCTGTCGTCGTTGACCCGGTCATTACAATAAACCGACCCCCTCGAACGTATACATTAGCCCCGGCATTAGCGGAGCGCGAGCACTATTTGGTCGGAGCGTTCTCGGAACCGCTGAACCGCCCCCCGGTCACCCTCGGAATTGCCGTCGGTCGTTTCTTCTTCCCTAGCTTCCTCCTCCCCCCCCCCCCACGCCCCGGGGCCGAAGCCCCATATCGGCCGCCTCTGCGTGCAGTTCCCTACTCCTCTTCGCGCACTATACACTGGCGAGCACGTATAGAATGTGAAATTTTTTACTTTTTTCTTTTTTTTGTTTCTTGCCTCGACCATGCCAGAAAAGAGGAGGTAGGGCCACCTCGCCACCCTCCCCCGAACGCCGCACGCACGGGGTGAAATTTCCGGCAGCGTCTGCCTGGCCGACCGACGGTGAGTGCTATGTAATTTTTGGCACTTTCTACTAGAAGCGTATAGAAGTACGGAACAGACATCGTTTGTGAACTGTGGCTGACTAGTTGGGCTTTAAGGCAATGATTGGTTTGTATTTAGATTTAGCATCGATGAGCAAGAACGTTTACCCATTATGAATAAATAATGTGTACGAATTTTATTTGTTAAAAGATAAAAAGTCGTAAGTTTGAGTTGTTAATACGAATAAATTTATACTTATTATTTTCTATAGTACCATCTAACACCTTAACGTAAAAGGAAAGAAATTTGCCTCTGGTTAAATATCTATATTTATATATCAATAAAAGCTTAGACATAAGCTTTAATATATAAATATATATAATCTTATATTTATAAATCTGTAAGACCAATGAAAAAATATTGGCACATTAAATCACATGCTATAAACTAGCATCCTGCATCAAAAGAGTTAAGGGGCCATAAGATAACAAAGTATCCTATACTATAAGAAGTAAAAGGACTCCCCGTAATAGCAGAATCCATAGAGTGAGAGTCAAGGAGAGTAGCTGTAATAAAGCAACTCGCATCGTCAGCGATAATTAAATAAAAGACGAAAAAAGACTTAATATAAAAATCACATCGAAATATTTGAGCAAGGGTTTAGCATAAAAAATTCAAGAGAAATGTAATTCAGCGCGGATGGCAAGTATTGTCAAAACAATATTAAAAAGGAAATTGTAAAATTATTCAGGTTTCCATTGCTCTGTGTCGCATGTTGATAGTTGGCTCAGTTCGTACTCAATAAGCAAAACAATTTTCCTACCGATCACTATGATCCTAATTAACTTATTTTACTCCTCGATATCTTAATTTGAAGACAATTAAAATCACCATTAGTGTTTAAAATAATTATTTTCCAATAATTTTTATGAGTCAAATCTATTTTCCAAAAATGTCCAGCAAGATACAAATTGAAAAGAAATTTACGATCGGATATTGTATCTATGGAATATAGTACGCATTAAAAAATCAAAGTAAGTACGAGAGCATTTTTAGAAAAGATGCATTAAATCAAAATTTTCAAAATTTTGATTTTAGAATTGGATAACAAGAAAATTATCGAGTGTATAAAAAGCGGATTGAAGATCTATTTTTAGTACATCAAAGGCTATTTAATGTCCACTTTTCAGCATAAATTATTTACGTTTAGCTCATAGAAAATGCATTTCAACGTTCTTACAGATTTTTCAATGCATTTATTAACCTTTAAATTTGTAATCTCGAAACTTTTCATTTTCACCGGAATTCTAACAATGGTTTGGTAAGAAAACCTTTATTTTTCAATTAATTATCACTAATCAAAATTTCGTTCAAAAAGTTCCAATCCGTCTTAACTAACAGTGACTTCACGCGGATTTTCTTACATTGCGCCCCCTCCCCGCTCGCTTGCCAAACTAGAGTCGATACCTTAGAATTTCTAACAATTCTGTAACCTTGAGCTACGACGAGCTTGTTTACATTACATTTTTAAATGTTCAGGTTTCAAATGAAATGTTTTTGAAATAGCACCTATCACAAAAATGTTATTTATAAGTAGCTGATGCATTTTTTATTTTATTACACATATTAACAATGGTACATTTTAGATTACCTAAAATTTTGAAAACCTCTACTCTTACTAAATAAGTGTTAATAATACAGCTAAATATAGAAATGATAGCATTAATTTCTCCACGTAATTCACTTTCTCATTGGTACCTTTTGTTTTATTCAGAAGGTAATAAAACAAATTGTAGCAGTGATTCGTCGCAGTGTCAATAAGTTGCCCAACGTACTGATACGACGTTTACTCATATGACTACGATATAACTTGCGAAGAACACGACAAAATGATGGATTGAGCTTTCAGAAAAGTATTGAAACCTTTAATGAATAAACTGTCAGAAAAAAATGAAGGAACCACGGATAGCGGGCATAATTTACTCTGTATACGAGGTGGGTTCAAAAATTAACAAGAATTTTTAAATTTCGCAGACTTGGAGAGTCCGCCTGTATAAAAATTTTTATTATTATGTTGGTACGCATGCCCCTGAAGTACGATAAAATTTTCAGCAATATCCATTGCTTACTTTTTAAGTGGCAGCCGGATTTTTATACAGGCGGATTCACCAAACCCGCGAAATTTAAAAATTCTCGTTACTTTTTGAACACACCTCGTACACTTATAAGTACGCGCGTTTAATACATATAAAATATATGTAAAGACAGTTAATTCAGAAACACAATGTTCAACACTGGAAATGAAAAGTAGGTAATAATTATAATTAAAGTAATCCAGAAGAAGTAATGGTGAGAGTGACATAGAGAGGATAATTTTCAACTATACAAAACATCGTATGTATAGAATAGTAATAGAACTAGAACAAAACAACTTGTGCTCTGAAATTAAGAATAATGCTGACAAATTACTCGAAATACCTGCCAAGCTACTGGATAACGAGGCAACTCGTGTGTCGAAAGAATTGACAAGGAAAATTCTACACCCCGCTCAACAGATATATTACGTAGACATGTTTAGTACCAAAAGTTTTTCAGTTTATATAATTAATTGAAGACTCGATATACACTTGATGAAACATATTTTAATAATATCAGGTAACTTATAAATGAAAAGACTTATGTAGTTTTGTACTGTAAAGAGTAGTTTTCCAATTTGTATCGAACGTTGTCAGAATAAATATTCTTGAAATTGTGAAACTATCCAAGTTTTTTCATTTATAATTTACCTCATCATCATGTACACTGTTATCAGAAGAGTACTGTGATATAATAGAAACTCTTCGAATATTCCAAATTGTCATTGCTTAATTATTAGAACAGGTTTAGGAAACATGAAAGCCACAATACTATTGATATTTGATTTTAGTAAAACATTTTATTAATACAACCTTTGCGTATTAGCTTTTTGGAATTTTTGAAAGTGGCTTTTCTCTGGGTTTACAAAATATTTTTTAGGTACAATGAAAGAATCCGCTATTTGTTTCCAAAAGAAGTTACCATGAATAGGAACTTTAAATGTCCCACAAGGGTCACTTCTAGACCCAAATTTTTTCTGCTATGTATGCACTGATGCATACAATAATGTATTTTTTATACACTAATGACTTACTTAACTTTACTGAAAAATTCAAACATACGGCACGTGCTATATGCTAATGATATGCAAAGTTATATTTCGCTACAATCATTCTCTGAATGTGTACGTTGTCGCATTTCAACAGGCAGCAGTGGCAGTGCTGGGATGGGTGATTGGTGTTTCATTGAGGCTCAATTCTGGGCAAACTAAAGGCACAATATTCCCTCCTTACAGGGTGATCAAGGAGTTTAGAACTGTCTAAAAGAAATCATCTGGGCGTTGATCTTGAAGATGATATTAGGATCCCTTTTTTCGACACTAGTTTTTGTAACACGTATCTCGCTGTGTCACTGTACCTCTGTCTTGTCGTGGAGACCTCAATAAACAATCTGACAAGGAAATTTAATAGAATTGCATTTTACATAGTTTGTAAGAATTATTGTAGTCTACATTTCTTTCGGGATTATACTACAGATATCTTGTGCAATCGGGTCACTAAAGCACTTCTGTTTCATAATTTGGATTATTCAGTAGAAACGGTGGATTTTTTTCAAAAAATTAAAAACAGATATTAACCGTTACAGAATTTCTATGTGCGATACGTGTAATGCTTGCCCCTTCCAGAGCGAGTCTATAGCTGGACTATTTACGTATTGATTCTCATAGTCATTATGTTATAAGTGTATCAGTTGCGAGCCTGCATTTAATAGCGATTTTTGCAGCAGTTTTTCTCCAAATGCATTAACGAGTGCATCCTGCGTGAGCAGCATCAGAATTTACAACTCCCTAGACGCTTACCTAAATCCAGAACCGCTCTATCTAAGCACAAGCTACGCATCTGTGGAACATTATTTCTTCTGAGATTCGGAATCTCACTTCACTCAGCAATAGCAACTCCGACATTAAGAGATTGAACTCGACTAATTCTATTAAAAGTCTATGCCAATTTCTTAAGAATTCTTTGACTCTTTGATGCATATATCTACTCGAAAGATATGTGTACAAATTCCGAATGATAATACACTATTTATGTATTTAGGTATATATAAATAACAATATGATACATTTTTTAAACATAGACGGTATATCTTCTAAGTTGTGCAGTAGTGAATTTGTTTACGTCAATGAAGATTTAATGGATTCAATAGAGAGTTAAAATTGTGTTTAAGAACAGTTGATTACTACTGGAATTATCGTACTACCTCAGATGCTTTACATCATTTATTAGACGATGTGCTGACATTGTCACGTAGCGATGTTTACAATTTTTGCAGAGGTATAACTCATCAGTATGCTTTCTTTATATATTATTATTAGTTCTTATTACATAGTTTGTTTTCAATTTATAACTGGTATATTTTATGTATTTTATTTAATTTTGTAACACTACGTATGAATACAAATAAATGTTTATCTATCGCTAAATCTGATCCTCGAAACGAGAGTAGTGCACACCAAACATGCATATCTATATCTATATCTATCTATCTATCTATATATATATATATATATATATATATATATATATATATATATATATATGCACAGTATACACACACACACACATTATTCATGCATATGCGTAGTCGCACGTAGACATAACTGAGCTCGCGTATATAATTCAGCGCAACCCACAAAGTGCCGGCAAGGCGTTTAGGGCTGCTGGTCTCCGCGTCTTATTATGCTCGCATCTCGTGTATCGAGCTGGGGCACCGGCCACCGCAGCCGCTGTTAATAGAGGGCCCCGCGGGCGGCGTGGTGGGTGACGGTCGCGGCGGCGGCGGCGTCGAGTATACAGTCGGCGACCGCACGAACTCCGGGCTGCACGCGCGGGTGCACCGTGAAACCCTATAGGTGGCCGAGGAGAGCGGCTAGTGAGCGGCGTCTGCGAAATACATACACACACAACACACACACACACACACACACACATATATATATATATATATATATATATATATATAATGTAGGAGGAGGGAAGACGAGCGACACACCAAGATAATATCGTAATATAGGCTATATGCGGCTGCCGCTCATGCTCAAATTTGTGCGGTGGACGAGTGGAGTGTATGGAAAGGGGAGAGGGGGGGGTCGAAAGAAGACCGTATGAGGTTATTCTTCTTGCTTCTCTTTAGCCGTCCTTTTTTTTCTTGCTCTTCCCTATCTTACTTACAACAGGGTCTTCCTACTGTGTATATTATACGCTGTATTTCTTGGCGTAAACCATGACGTGTGCTTACTAACCCCCACCCCGTAGTTCTTTTCTTGTTGCGTATATAATACATGCCGCTTCGTTCAGTTCGGACATTGGGGGCCTCTATTGAAGACAGTAACCCTTATGATCGATACACGCATTTATATATATATATATATATATATATATATATATATATATATATAAATGTGTATGTATATATGCATGTATGTATATGTATGTAGAAACGGCCGTAATGCTTCTCATCTACTTATAAGTATTATGAGGAATCGGTGGTTGTAGGTTTTGCTCAAGCTAACACGTATTTGCGAATTCTATAGTCTATATATAGTCTACACGTATATAAAGTGGGTGTACGAACATAAAACGCCGCATTAATACTTAATAGATTCAGCTAAGCCGAGCGGCCACGTCATCGTTTGCTATAACCCTTTGCCCTCTCTTTTGCGCTCGCTCGTCCGCGCTGTTGCGGAAGCGCATCATGCAGGGATTGATTTGCGAACCTATATATATATATATAGAAACATCAATAAAGTTCGATCGTCTCGGCCAGTATGAGCAGACCTGTCTATATTTGTACTCTTGAGCGGCGTCGAGGGGGAGGGGAAAGGGTACGGAACGTAGGTAGATTTAATACCGATATTCCAGAATAGCGGACAGGTGAATGCGGTAAATGTATTTGAATTGTCGGCGAAGTCGCATTGACCCGCGGATAATATTGGGCTGCACGTTCGAGCAATCACAATTGTATATATATATATATATATACGAGTTAAATAGAGTAGAGATTACTGTCGTGTAAAAGTACGGTAAATAAATAAATATTTCCCGTCTCATCGTTCTCCTTGGGCATTCTGAATCATTATGTAGGTATTGTAATAGTAATACTGCTAATAAATATGATCCAAAAAAAACAGAGACAATCTATATTGCCTCAAGAGTAATCAGATTTCATGACAAAAGCTAATAGAACTATTTGGATTTACGCCTAACAATACAAATTATGCATTATTAATCTCATCAAACATCGATACAATTTATAACTTACGACTGATAAGCATTAACGAGCGCGCTCGGTTTAGCGTAAAATATTACACTATTTAATAAATAAATATTTCATATATAGTGCCATTATTTACTTCTTCGCGAATATATCGATCGTATTATTTGCGTTTCAAAAGGCTGTAAAATCTATTAAAGCTGAGTGCCCACGGGAACAGATGAATTCCACCTCGAAAATTCGATCTTCGCATAATCCACGTTATCGACGAGGAGCGGACAGAGGAAAAAAAATGAAAGAATTTGATCCGCTTACGTTACGTGTAATAGGAAAAAGTTGAGGAAATTGACGACGGAGTGTTCAGTATTACGATGTTAAAAAATATGAACGTGAACAGGCGTCTTCGGACAAAGGATTGATTTAAAACTGCTTTGCATTATTGAATAGAATGAAAAATTATATATATATATATATATATATATATATATATATATATATATATATACGTATGTATTTTGTATAAGCTTTATTGAGGTCTTTTGTGTCTATTTACCTATACAAAAAATAAGTACAGGGGTGTGTAAGAATACCTAGATTAAAAATAAAATATCAATTGCAAATATTACATTTCTTTACATAATTTTGTCTGAGACGGTGTAGCGAGTTATTCAACATTGAGCTTACAGTTTTTTAACAAATTAAAAATGATTTGACATGTTTTCACGTTAGGCTCACTTATTAACGTCTCGTTACAAAGTGGGTCGCATTCGGATCCACGTACCAATATATTTAATTTTCTTGACGTAATTTTTCTTTGAGTATTCTATTATTATATATCACTATTACATTTACATTGAGGATAGCCACTTATGTTTATGCGATGTAGTGATACAGTAAGAAACTAGAACTTGAATTTTGACACGAGGGCAAAAGCAAGATGAACCGACAAAATTAGTATTCGAATAACTACATACGTGGTATATATTATTATATAATATATATATATATTATATATATATATATATTCATTTTATCGTCAGCGGACACTAGAGCGAAAACGGCAATTAAATCATAAATAACGTATTCTGGTAATATCGTGGTCTTCAAGGTTGGCCATCCATTCGTTTCGCAACAAACTTGTCCATTCCTTTGATATAGTTGTTTTAGATATCGAGTGAATCTAAGGCTGGCAATTCCTATTCTCGTTTGCTGCTAAAAACTGTTCCAGTTCCTTATTTTACGACCAGAATTCTAGCAGGCATACATATATACAGATAATCGTGTAAAATATTTAATTCATTTGAGAGAAGCTAATTGTAAATATGACAGGATTGTCAAAGATATATTATTCAATCGGTGAAGATGAGTTTGAGGTTTATAATAAGAGCAACTCACTTTACTCCTGTAAATAATCAATTATTTTTCTTGCACACATTGATAAGAATTATCAAAATAAAGATTTCTGTAATCAATATAAAAACGATTTTCCTTTGAATTATAAAAAAATATTTCCTGTCTTAAAAGTAAATTAGCTCATTTTAAAAGTATCAATTAGAAATTTAACAATATTTGTATAGAACAATAGAATAGAATGCTTAAAAAGCATTTGTTTCCGATCAGCACAAACACTTTCGTGATGAACACAAAGACGTTGATTAAGGAAAGGAATTTATAATTTCCACAGAGAACACGAGTTCGATAATTTTTTAAATAATAACTTAATACACGAATTAATTTTGACAATAAATTTTTTTGGGAGGAAATCCAGGTGTAATCTTCAAAATTGTTGACAAAGACAATGTAAAATAGGCTCAGAAAGAAATGAATATATAAAACAAATGAAAATGATGTCAGACGATGATATCATTCAAGAAATTCACGTATCAATAGACTTCAAGGTCAATTGAAAGAATTATCAAAACATCGGAAATTAAAAGGTTTTATTAAGATTAGCATGGTCGTAAAATTTAAAATGCGAAGAATTTTCATGTTTTTTCGAAGCATCAAAAAGGCAAATATATGAATTACTGATAGAAGCCAAAGTATTCTCATTTGAAATAATCGACAGGTCTTCGTGTTCGACCTCTGCAGTTAGCCAAAGAGACGCTAATTATTGTCGAGGACATTGGGTCGAATTGCTTATGGACGCTAATTATGAATAGTGTTATTTTACGCAATGAGCCGAATTGATTGTACATATACAGTTTAATTTTAGGTGCTTGATCGCGTACTGAAACTTTTTGTAACTGCTTCTATTAGATATTTTTGGTATGCCATTGCAAAAAAATTTCTTGCAATGAATCTTCACGGTGTCATTCTCGTTTTAAATTTTATCGACTTTATACGATTTATTTAAACTTAAAACACACTTGCTATATTGGAATCCAACTTCGTTAACTATTATTGATTCAATTTCAAAACAACAGAACTTCTCTTGTAGTTCAGTAATTTGGTTAAGTAAATCAGTAGTAATAAAGTTGATTTTAAAACAGTGAACGTAAAGTAGGGCTATATCGGAGGCATTGAGATCGTGAAAATTTTCGAAACGAAATATACATAAAACATTAAACTCAGCTGTCGAATTTCAAAATCACGTCTGCCAAAGAAGATTGATATAAAATGTACGTCCGGCAGTAAAACCCTCGTACTTCCCCAACCTTCCAGTCCCGATTATAATTGCATGAACGCGTGGATTAAATTTACCCCAATATCTGCAGTCGGCATGCCCAGTTTGTATTATAAAGTATCGATGCAATCAGTTACAGCGTAAAGTGCCCGCGGCTCAGTGCTACGCCAGAATTTAACGAAACCACCTATAATGTTCGTCTCGCTCTGGCCATAACGGACGCCGGCCGGCGCAACGCCCGCGAGCCTCTCGATATCGAGCGCGGCGCGCTCGATCCGCGGGGCCCTCCTCCGCCGCCGCCACGCGGATCGAACCGCCCGCGCCGGACCATTATTCGGCGATGGACGCGCCGCCCGGGTGCGCGAATTAGGAGGCAAAATCATTTTGACATTATAATACGTAACGGCGCGGCATCGAAAATACGCGACTGGACAGAGCCAATTTGCCGTAGGCGCAAATTCTCGCATTGCGCGCGCAGTTAGAGAAGGGTGTCGATCGAAATCAAATCCCATATATATATATATATATATATATATATATATGTATATTGAAGCGCGTCCCGCGGCTAATGACGTTAAATGACGCGCCGCCGCCGGAGGAGGGGGAGGGGAGTCGCACATGAGGGGGGAGAAGGAGGAACGAGGCATACGGCTCGAGCCCACGGTAATCAGATGCACCATCCCATGCTGTATGTATATATATATATATATATATATATATATATATATATCCACGTAGCCTCGCGCACAGATATCACGAAGATTTTGCGGTAAATTGTCACGGTAACATAGACACGGTGGAGGGGCAGGAGAGGAAGAGGGAGTACTCACGCTCGCTCGGTATAATATACGTATATAGCAGACGGTCTGGCATTGTAATATGCTCCTATCTCGCTCTCTCTCTCTCTCCCTCCCTGGGCTCTCGCGTGAGCCCTCCCGCGCGGTCGAGCTGCACGTACACCGACGATGATACACAAGCCCTCCTCTGTCACACAGCTGCAGCGCGCTTTTGAGCGAGACCGCGGCGCTGGCCCTTTCCGTGCATATATGTAGATACCTACCTATATATAAGTATAGTAACGTGCCGAGCGTGCGCCGTGACGTATGGAACACGTGCGATAAACCTCGTGCGCGCCGCTTGCAAATATATGCGCGTCTTCTATATATATATATATATATATATATATATATATATATATATATAAAGGGACATTCGTGCGCGCGGCGCGGTTCGGGTCGCTGAGCAACCAGAGAAGAGGAGAGCAGGACGGGAGGGAGGGATGAAAGTAATTGCAGGGGCATAGAGAGGAGGCGTATTAGCGCTGGGGACCATATATATATATATATATATATATATATATATATATATATATATATATATATATATAGGCATATATATAGTTTTGCATCGTGCTATTAAAAGCCGCGGGAAAAGAGAGCCGCGCGCTCATTAGAGAGCGAAACTCTCATTTTCATCGCGGAAAATCGCGGGGCAGGGGGATGGGTGAGCTTCGATGCCCGCATTATTCGAATGGAAAAGTGAGAGCGCTGAGGCACATAATGCGAAATAATTCGTACTGGGTGTCTTAAATATGGCTGTTTGTACTGGCGAATCGGTAATAAACAAGTGAATTACCACTATACGAAAGTCGAATGCGTTTTGGAATGTTGGAAAGATTTTTTTTCTTCGATTACATCTGATTTCTGCTACGCACCAATGAGGAAACGCAGACAAAGACAGTCAGAGACTTCGTCTGTAAATTGATGAATAAGGAGAGGGCTCGTAATTGTTTAGAGAGATAGATAGATATATAGACGAGGGTATCGTCAGGATTGATCGAAATTTCTAAAAGTGTACGTACGTTGAGCGTAAAATTAACTTGAAATTAGCAACTTAATCTTTTTCTTGTTTTATGGTCAACAGGTCTCTCCCGTTCTTCTTCAGATAATCGGCAGATACTTCGTCCACCATCTAAATATCCTTGCCACTGAATCGCACCGAGATCGAGCCCCACCCGCATTTTTCTGCTTTACATTATAATATATATATATATATATATATATATATATATATATATATATATATATATATGTACGTAGGTATGTATGTTGATGTATATACATACAATATATATATATATATATATACACACACATGAGCATGTATTTTGGGATCTGAAATAATGAATAACGGATAAGGGGATAACTGCAGGGGCAAGCGCGACTCACGGAATTGAAACGGTGCCAGAGAGTTCCTGTTTTAATTAAGCTTTGAATCTTAATGCCCCGCGGCTGCGGTATAAAGCGGCACTACTTGGAATCGCCAAAATTAAGATTGCGGATTAAGCCGGCGCGCATCGGGCCTTTAAGTGCGCATTATATTCCGCAACTTGTATATATGTATATATATATATATATATATATATATATATATATATATATATATATATATATATATACATATACGTGCATAATCTATTCTAAGGTGCTCCAGAACTCCTTAGAATATTATTTGATTGTCTCAAGTTCCCTAACTACGATATGCCCAGGCTCTGCACGTGAGCGGAACAATGGACACGTCCCATTATCGTATTACGGGCATTGGAAAGGCCAAATTGCTTAATGTGCGTTTTACATGTCTAATCTTGGTACTTTGTGTCATGCTGAATTATTTTTAAGCTAATAATCCGATAGCGATTATAACGATATTGGAGTACGCGTATGTGTTCGTTATGTTCCGCGCAGAACGAAACGATATATACTGCCACTAGGAACTGTAATTAATCAGGCTGGAATCGTTCAACGTTATTTCCGAATAATTTATCATCAAATGTTACCAAATCGTACGCGACGAAAAAATCTAATTAATTTTGTAAATTAATCATTAATCATGAAAATTGCCTTAGACAATTAGCCCGTAATTTTAATCACTTTGAATCGACGCAACAAAGTTGGTTCACTTCAATATAATTATGAAACTGACCATTCTGATAATAAAAAATACTCACAAAAAGCGTTCCATGCAAGTTAATGTACTCTGATTTAGTATGTCGGGCAATGATGAGCTATGAGACTAAGATGATTATATCTATATAAGAAAGTATGTAGTCTTTTAATATATGTGTAAGATAGATATATATGGAATTGTGCCAAACCTTTTTTGGTAGACTGACGTACGTCCTCGTATCACGTTAAAGGAATTTATTTTCAAGGATATATTTTACGTTCCATAAATTAAATTATAATTAGAATCCAATATAAAGTTAATTAATTACAAAAATCGTCATCGTGCACATTATTTTATTTCAGCACAGACTTTCATTTAAGCAGGAAATAAAAAACAATGGTTCAGATCTTGATACCTGTAAACTGCTAACCTGCAATGGTTAAGAAAATAAATAATTATAAACTTGTAAAATAATAAAATACTAATTGTTATTACACTGTCTGCATTTTAATAAACAACTATCTGTATTGCTTATATTTTTTATACTTACTAAGCTGGAACTGTTCTTATCTTCAAATTTCAAGCTTTGCTCAAAAAGTTTGTAAAACAACAATACCTATCGAAATTCAAATTGTTTCCTAATAGTTTATTAAAAAAATAATAGAGCGAAGTTTTTGACATAAATTGATTTTGTATATTTGACTTTATAACTTAATTAGGATGGCAGCAAATATTTAAAGAATTGGATATGAATTTGAAAAAATATTAAAATCTCAACGTTTCAATGGAAAAAAAGTGCATTATAAATGATTCTTTATTCAGTCTTGCTTAGTTATATTTTAATACATATCGGTTCAGATTAAGCAAGATAACTCTGTGGCTACTGCGAAAATGAAGTCTTTTAACTTTTAAAACATAACGCTGACCCATTTGCAAAATATCGTACTTTTTGTACTAAAAAATTGATACTTTAGAATTCTTTTTCTCATTCAATTTAATATACGTTAGAGTTGGACGATTTCAATTTTATTTATTAAAAATCCATATTTTTTGGCGTCGGTCTCGAAGAAGAGAGTAATAAATACATTACTGGTAAAAAAAATGCAAAATTGGATTTATATCTCCAAGTACACAGTTTTTAAATTATTGCCAATTGACGTTCGATTGATATTCTACCCGCGCTAACTAAGAATTGCTTGCCCGACTAACTCAACGGTCATTGGCTGAACTTGAATTGGCAATAACGCATTGAAACAATAAATTTACGGACGTAGATTTCCTTAATCGTTTTAGCTTGGAACGTCATCTTTTCTCCAAATGAAACATTACATAATTCTGATCAATGGTTTTTTTATCCGTATCGTATGTAATTATGATTAAAATATATTGCACGATTATTGTTCATTGTGCTGCTCCAACAAACGAATTATTATCTCGAATGACTTAGAGCAAAAAATTCAATTCTTAAATCGTTGTGTTGAAAACAGTCTTTAAAATAGCTATACTGTCGAAAACTCGAAAATAAATAAATTGAAATTAATTTTTTAAATTGATTTTTGTTCCCTCTACATTTCCTTCCATTACGAAATATTTTCATTTGTTGTTTGAATCTTATTATAAATCTTCTTAACATAGAATATCGATTCTTTTTCTTTGATTTTTTAATTCTTAATTTATTTTTTAATTATAGTTTCTTTCATTAATCACGCTTTCGTACTATCATAATATTCTTTTATAAGTAAATTATCGTATTAAAATTCGTCTTAGATGAGATATTACTATTTAATGATTTAAACTATTTAAAACTTGCATACTATAGGCATGCCTCTCTCAGATAACCACTTGCTGATGCATTACCGGATGTAGAAAAGTTGGTGACGGTGACAACAGTTTAATATTTTTTTAATATTTTCAAGAAATTAGATTTTGTTTTTTTTTTTTTTTGGTAAAACGAATTATCGCCAATTATTTAATCGTATTCGCAAGTAGATTATATCAGTATTTGATATGTTTTTGTTCTTTTTTGTACGTCTGGAAATAGATCAACCGTCATCTTCTTGTTAAGTACAGCAGATTGTCTATAGGACCATACGTATAATTGATTTTATTTTATGATTTGGAGATTATTCTTGAAAAAATTAAACAACTGCGAGTATCATCGATCCACCAAGTTTAAAAATGATCGTCAATATTTCAATTTTATGATTAATAGATAAGTAAGCCGTATAATTATTTAAGGACTGAGTCAGAAACTTATGGTATGTATAGTATTTTCCTAGTCCATTTTCTTCGCCAACCACAAATGAATCGAATCCCGACGAATTGAAGAAAAGTCGTCCCAGGGAGCAGTGCTCCGGCAAGACTTTGACCTTTTCATTTCCTGAAAACTTTATCCTCCCAATCCCATATTTGTAAACGATAAATCCGAGCTCAAACAGAAGTCGAAATCGGCGTCCACTTCGAGGCGCAATCCGAATAACGAAGTCGGCGAACTTTTCGGCCGACGCGAGCGCCGGAAAACATCCCGGCGCTCGCGCTCTCGCCGCCAAGGAAAATATCGAATATTATCCATCTCGACTGTCATTCGCCCACCGGCGACGATGGTCGACGATAGTGAAAAATTTCGCACTCGACCGAGTGGCGCGCTATTCTGTCTATAACATATTATAGAGATAATATGGGACGTTATAGGCAGCAGAGCACACACGAACTTGGCTCACAGCGATAGTTCGACTGTGAAATACTACAAACAAAATTCACTTCCATTAGCCGAGTTTGCCAAAAGTAAAACCTCTCTCTCTCTGTGTGTGTGTGTGTGTGTGTGTGTGTGTGTGTGTGTGTGTGTATGTAATCAGAAGAGAAAACTATCCTTTCTCTACACATTTGACTCTCTCTCTCTCTCCCTCTTTCCTAAGGAACGAACTCTCATGGCAAACACTCTCTATTACCCATAGCGCCATGGCGGCGCGTGCTTAAATGTCCTCCCAACACAAACACGAAAATCGAAGCTGCGCGCTGATCTCGTTATGCCTTCTATATAGTATTACACACATGCATGCATCTACGTACAAAGTTTGTGCGGTATAACTGTGTAGGCGCGAGGCACCGCATAGCGTCGCACGGATATCCGCGCGCGCGGAGGTCCCGGTCAGGCGGTAGGTTAGGCGAGTCCTCGCCGCAGAAGTCGGCTATACAGGTCCAATGCAAATAGACCGAGGCATAATACACAAACGACGCACAGTCGCGCGAGCCATCCTGGATACGCGTAGTTGCTTCTGTAGCAGCGCAGCCTTGGTGGTAACCCCCCCCCCTCTTCTTCGCTCGCGCTCTCACTCTCTCTCTCTCTCTCTCTCTCTCTCTCTCGGATGTCTCCGGATCGGCCGCTGCATTGCTTCCTCTCGGCCCGATGCGTGCGTCCCCCTCTTTCGCTCTCACTCTCTCTCTCTCTCTTTACCGGTACTCTACACCCCTATGCGCCCTCTTGACGTATATATGTCTACCGACATATCTCTCGCGTGGCTCTGTCGCGGACAGTCCTGGCGTATTAGATGTACGTGTGTGTGTGTGTGTGTGTGTGTGTGTGTGTGTGTACACACATACACAGGCATGCATAGATAGGAGGCAGTAATACAACGTCCGTCATGAAACGTGATCGCCGTGGCAAAGCACGCGCGGCGCGGCGACGCGTCTGTCGCCGGCCGCGCGCGGTGTTCGTCCGTCCGCCCGTCCGTTCGTCCGCGTACCCGACGCCGACGCGACGCCTCGCGTCGCGACACCCGCGCCACCGCTCAAACGCCACACCGTCCTGCGTATAATATGATCGATGCGACACGCGCGCGCCGGGGTGACGCGGGGGCGGAGCACGGCGCGCTCTCGGCAGGGGGGCCACGCCGCTCGGTCGGCTTGAAAATAAAACACTTATATATTATACTACGTGCATATGCACGCAGCCACACACGCACACCACACACACACACATATATATATATGCATATATATGTGTTCGTTCTGACGCGGGTTTCGCGCGACGAGAGGAGGGGACACGATGGCCATTTAGGGACGTTTTTACGACGCGTCGGCGCCTCCTCGCATCGTGACGTGCGTCAGACAGTGCACGCGCGCGCGCTCGGGAGCTTGAGAGGGCTGGTCGGGGGGGGGGGGAGGCATCACCGGGCCTCGGTGTATATCATAGGTGCCCCAAGGACGCCACGGGGCTTTCGGCCGACTGTTAATCTCCGTTTCCTTCCGCTGGTAGCGCTTCCTCTATGCCTCTCTCTCTCCCCCCTCCCCCCCTCCTCACGCCGCCCGACTCGGATTTTCGATGGGCCATCCTCGCTTCCTGATTTCGGCGAACGCGAAACTCGACGCGTCGCGCCGTCCCGCCCGACTCTGTAAGGTATATGACATATATGCGCCACTAGAAATCGGCCCGATCGTTCGTAATCCACCGTCGTCGGCGCATTAGAGTTTCGTTACCTTCTTCTAGCCGCGCTGTATCATATGTCCGCGACCGTTTATTGCGCGCGACAGGCGGAATACGGGATTTATCGCCGCAGTTTCCGCCGTTCGGACGTCCAGCCATACGGATACGACACGGTAAAGGCTTTACGCGCGCGCGAGCGGTTCAAAGATGTTTATAAGTTTTATTTCGCGTTAATTCAACTCGAGCACGTGTACGACGACCGACAAGCGAGAACCCCTCTCCCCCTCCCCCATTAAATTGTAATAACTTTTTAAATACATGTCGGTGCGGTCAGCGCGGCCGACTCTCAGCCTCGTATACATTATATTACGGTCGCGGTTACACCGGTATTAATGAACGGCCCGTAATAAATTACTGCATAAACGTGCCGCAAATCTATTTACCGTCGCAAGGCCGCCTGATATAGTTCGCCGATCCGATTTTATAATAATTGTATATACCATTTTGATACAAAATTAATTGTATCGCTGAACAATGACGTCGTTAAATACATCGAATCCTTCAAGGGCAACAACAACAAAAAATCGCGCTTTCCGTCGGACCGACTGCTGGCGTACGTAGAGAAATGACTGTAATTGCTCGAAGAGGGAAGAAAGTATTGATCATATTATACACGGGCACGGCAGGCTCCATTATCAAAGCGTATTATTTGTGTATAATTGAACGGTAAATCTTGGCTTTTCTGCAATCAAGCCATTATCTTCTGGAGCCCGCCGACTGTGAGAGTGGCGGTAATATGTTTAAATCTATGAGGGTGTATATGTGGGATGTACAGTAAACGACGAAAGCATGTATAGGCGCAATTACTTGGCACTCCTAAGTATATATATATATATATATATATATATATATATATATATATATATATATATATGGGATATCTAATTAGGCTTCGATGAAGCTCTGTTTAGACTTCGGTGGCATCCTATTGAAAGGATTGTATTTTCCTATAAAAATTTGAAATAAAATTCAAACTGAGATAACATGCCAGTAATTTTTTATTTGATTACCGATTATTTATCATAAATATTGTTATAGTAACACTAATTATAATAATTTTTTATAATTATTTTCTTTTACAATATCATTTTCTAAATAACACAATTTCAATTTAACAATAAGAATTTCACAATAAGAAATATCGTATAATAAGTCGCTCTCAGTGCTCATAATAGAAATACTATATTGAGCTTATCGTTTAAAGTCAATTCTGATAATCTATTTTTATACGTTTCAGTATTGAAAAAGGATTTATCGCTGTTATTACGGAGTTTTATTAATACCAGATAAATTTTTAGAATTTACAAATATTCGAAACGATATCCTGCAGTTTCATTTGTTCAAAAATTCAAATCTTGTTCTAACGTACATATACAGATATGTTGCTTTACAGACTTTTTACTTTTTTCATTATAGGTAATGAAAGCATTTACATGAATGCACAAGTTCCCTTCCATTTCTAAATGCTCCTCGATGCCGTGCTATATAAAGCTCGAGATTGATTGAGACGCGTGTTCCTCGACTTTTTGAAAAGCTAAATTAGGGAGTTTTTTTTTTTTCTTGAAAAACTAAAATAACCTTCGGCTGCACTATACCGAAGCGCGGCGCCGTCGTCCATTATCACGAAACTTTAACCCTGTAAAATAGTGACTATTTTCGTTTTGACCAGGCTGCTGAGAGTTTTCGATGGCATTCTGTGCTGATGAATATTGTTTGTCGTAATGACTATTGCCACGTCCCCCACAATTTTTAAGCCATTATTCGTGGTATAAAAGATCGTTTAATAAAAAAATCTTGTCTTGATCGTTGAGTGCCTATATATATAGGCAGCACCCTATCCCCGCCCCTTTCTTACAGTCCTGCACTGCATACCTTGGCCACGAGGTACGCGACAAATATCCGGGCAGATTTAAAGCCAACCTTATATATGATATAATAATGGAATACCGCAGAATGTTTAAGCGGTAATTGGCCGTCCACCCTTACCGACTCGCCACGGCCTTCAATTTTCTTTTCGTTTGAACTCTTCCGGCGGGAAAAACACTGGCGAGGAGGGAGCCGGACGGTGAAACGCGGCGGCCCTCAACTCCTCCATCCCGTCGTCCCGCCGTAAACTTTTTAATTCCATTCAAAACAGAAATTCACTCGATAAGCAAGAGGCTTTCATTCTAATTGGAATGAAAAACTTTTTCCCGTAGCTCTGCTGCTGCTGCTGCTGCTGCGCGCTACCTCCATCCCAAACCCTCCCCGCGCTCTAGCCGCCTCTTTTGCTCTATATATAGGAAAAGGGAATATTCATCGCATCGGGACTGACCGAGGTCGATCCCTCACTGCTACCTCCTGCCTCTCTATTACTCGCGCCCTTCGCGTAAACATTGAAGCTGAAAGTGTGCGCCCGTGTGTGGTGTGTGTGTGTGTGCGCGCGTCTGCAGGGGAAGGGCTGTCCGACACCCGCGGGTGGCCCGTAGAAGTTATTACACGTGATTTATGTACTTTTTGTTCTCGCAAGTCAATTAGGCAGCCCACGTGCATTCTGCGCGGTATCTACATACACATATACGGGGCTTCTGCAAATAATGTTATGCAAACCGACTGGATTTCACGGCAACTCTCGTCGGCGATCTGTGACTGAAGAGGCACGTCATATATGTGTCCGTCCCGGATATTGTATATATTTGCACAGTTATACATACATACATAGATGTGTATGTGCGTGCGTTTCTGCAATCGCGTGTGTGCGCGTGTATGTGCGTATGGTATATGCATGGCACGCCCGTGTGGTAAACTCTGTTCTGCTTGCGTTGCTAGCGCGGATAATGTAATCTTTGTTTGAGCATATATATATATATATATATATATATATATATATATATATATATATATATAGCACGCTTACAAGAGAGACGTCCTTCCGCCCGTCGGTAGCACGCGACCATGGTCGGAGGGTAGTTTTCTCTCCTCTCTCTTTCTCTCACTCACTCTCTCTCTCTCTCTCTCTCTCTCTCTCTCTCTCTCTCTCTCTCTCTCTCTCTCTCTTTCTCTCTCTCTCTCTGGTATCTCTGTATCTTTTTCTCCCCTTATCCTTTCTCGCTCGCTCTCTCGCTCCTGTGCGTACACACATACAATCTCCCTTCATCTCTGTCTTCTCTCTGTTTCCGTGTATGTCCCCATTTATTTCCTCTTTTTTCCCCCGGTATTATATATTATACGTATACTTTTGTCTCCCTTTCCCGTTTTGTATATCTTCAGTTCATCCACTGTTTTTTTTTTTGTTCCTTGTCACTTCAATCGCATCACGAAAAAAGGAGCGTTTTGTTATATAATACATATGTAGACGCACACAAACACACATACACATGCGGGTGCGCACGAACAGACACACACACACACACACACACACACACACACACACACACACACACACACACACACACACACACACACACACACACAAGCGTTATACCTTTTTACATTATACTTTCAATATTATAAGCGCATACTTCTGTATACGTGAATTCATTGTAGGCAGCAGTATTGTATCAATGTATATTATAAGAAATCCGATATTTTTCCGGTGGAGAATTTGGATTTTCAAGTGCACCGCGGGCACGCACGCACGCACGCGCGCACGCAGGCGCGTGCCGGTAAAATATGCGGGAGCTCTCAGCTATTATATTATGTGTTATGCAACTCTCGGCTTTATAATAAATCCCCCGAGCGGGATGCGGGAACATTTTTTTTTCGTCTTATTTTTTAAAGAATAAGCTTCCGTCGACGTATCGTCAAAATTTGGCCGTTGTTCAGTTGTCCGTGTCGCTTTCACCATTATTCTCTAGCGGATGTAGACTGTTTATATATATATATATATATATATATATATATATATATATATATATATAACATTCATATAAGTTTGTTATTATATTCACCGATTGGCGCCCTCCATAAATGCACGCACATATATAACTTAATTAATTCCACGTTATCCCAATTTAACCCCGAACCTCGATATCTACCCTCATATATACTACACAGCGCCAGGCCTGTGTTCCGTAATACAATCTCCATCGCTTTCGCGGCGTTATCGAATTTACATGATATTGCATCTTGTTTGTCTGCTTTGCTTTATCGCCGTCTGTATGTATTACGCATTTTTCAATTTTCACGGATAAGATGAGAAATGCGCAAAGAAATGCTTATCTACGCGTACATATATAATTTTATCTGTTCCCAATTCCACACGTAGTTGATTGACTTATTTATTACAAAAGTTTTCCTTACGTAATGATTGGGGATTTCGTCTTTAAACTGGATGATATAAGACATATATTGTATCTTGAAAAATGATTAAAGAACAAAAATAAGACGTACGATTAGGTAGATCGTTAAATTTGTTATTTGGGATCAAAACAATAAATGGGCATATATGTATGAACGTATAATTTTATTTTTTACTTTTCAAAGTACCATTATTTATTAATAAATAGCTATTTGATGACCTCGTTTGCTAACAAAATGATACCGCTTCATCGGAACATTACGTTACAAACATCGCAAACGTTATTTTACATTACGAACATGACAAACAAATAAGCTCATTATTCACGATAACAATTCAATATTGGTGTAAAACAGCTCGATAAATTATACGTTTTACATTAGTAATGAACTATATAATCGGAAATTATATATAGCTGCCAGATGAAAAATTCGATGGCAATATTAATCTACCAATAACGAATACTTAATCAATGCCGCAGCTACCTATTAATTTAAGCTCATATGCAAATGTTTATTCCACAATACGTTTACATTATATTTATTGCAATCCATTTGAATATTAATAAGTTATATTCACAATTTAGATGTGCATTGGAAAAAATTTCTGCAGTACCCTATTAAATTTTTTTATGCCAATACACGAATAGGCTTAAATCTTTCGTATTAAATATGGAGTATTTATCTGGATTTTGAACAATCAATTTAATGAAAGTCTGTGAAATTTAATAGAGCTGCGGTTAATTATCTCAATTTTAGATACATCAATTAAATACCGACGACTATATATATTCAGTAGAATTTACAAATTTTTCTTTCAACGTATAATGCAAAGATTCGAGCTGTTTAAAATTAGATAATTAATTTAAAAGCATCAGTTGAATGAAAAACATATATAGCCTAAGAAATCTCTTAACTGAATAAATTTGTCCCTTTTTGAGAGAGAGAGAGAGAAATAGGACAGGACACGATTTAGAAGATATTGCTTTTACCTTTAAACAGGTGAAACTTGTCGCTCCCTAAGAGAAGAAGAGAAATACCTGGAAAGCGCGATAGAGAAGAAGAGAGTACGGGAGAGAGAGAGAGATAGAAAGGGAGAGTGAAATATCCAGTGATTCTCACAGCAGGGGAAAAATGCTTTTAGCTGAGCTTACAAGCCACGGCTTATCTTATCTCTTTATGATATATAGAGCGTTCAAAAAGAGCTGCAGTAGCTAAATAAATAACTCTTGGGAAAAGGACTACTGAGAAAATGTTCGGTGTATTAAAGTTTTGGAGGGTCCGCGTTATAAATTGGCAGTCCCGAGACGAAACTATATAGATTGTTTCGAGATTCGTATTAGTCTCGAACAACCCCTCCCCCTCTCCCCCCACCCTCCCCCTCCCCCGGAATCGTGTAACTGCGCAAGCCCAAAATAACGATTCGAGATTTATGAGGCGCGTGTCGTTACGCCACGAGTTGAAATGTAGGTCGAAGGCCTTCGTATTTGGAGGATCGGAGACGAATTTTTATCGATCGAGCGCCGTGACAACCGCCCGCTTTGGGCGTCGAGCTCGGCTCGATGCCGACGGGCAGTTCTCCCGAGCCCCCGTGAATCCGACCTCGGCCGCTGCTCGGCTCGAGCCCTTCCAACCGGGCAAAACGGGCGCAAATTATTACGGATGAGAGCACGAGCCGGACGCCCGAAGAGCGAGCACGCGAGCAGGGGACGGATCTCCACGCGGTGAGATTCCTTTAATTTACTTCCATCCGTCTGTGGCGCTCCTTTTTATCGCTCGGCCGCGTCTCATCCCCCCGCGGCGCGGCGCGGCACGGCGAGCCGGGTCCCCCTCCCCCCGGCGCGCTTCTTCTCTTCCACCGGCCGCGCAGGACCGGATTAACTCTCCTCGGGGCCCTAGACGCCATCCTCCCACGAGATATAGGTCACAGATAAGTACAAATCAATAAATATGAGAAAAGTCAAGTCGGCGACTAGACGTTTTAGGGAGATACGCGTATTGCGCTCTATACAATCGTTGATCTTGAGGTAAAATGACGTTGTGTATGCCTGTTGTAAAATTCAAGAGTCACAATAAAATATTCAATTATATTATTATACCGGGCGCAATAATATTATACAGTATTAGTTGCTGGATACCATTCTCTATTTAATATTTCTAGAATTCTCTTTCATTTTCCTTAAAACGTCTGGTATATCTTTGTTTTATAAACATGTTCTATTCTCTCAACTTCTGATTTATTTTATTTTCTTAATTGAATGGATGACGGCAGCTCATTTATTTATGAAATATTAAGTTATAGTTTAAAGAAAATCGTCGGACGTAACAAATGCATTTTAGCAAAGAAACGCTATTGAGGATAAAATACGTAGAACGTTAATCGAGTAGTGAGCATTTAAAAAAATAGATATAGTATACACATAAAACGCATAAATGTAAAAAAATATACATATACAGGCATAATATACTCCATGAACTGATAAATAAGTCCAATAGGCTATTATAGTTAAGTTCTTCCATCGAACATTGGATAGAGACTTGCCAGGTACGAATTACACAAATTCCGAGAAAATAGAGCTCCCTAAAAATCTGTATAATGTACAGTATAAACGAGCTCGAAAAGAATCTATATGAAATATTTTCTCGTATTTTCAGGATCTAGAACTGTCCCGATGTATCCGGAGTTATCGATCTACTATTGATATACTTGAAGACGAATACTTCACATTGATATACGAAAAAATTGCAGTTTGTCACAGTTTGTTGTCTACTGATCAGTGAGTACGTTATTTGAGTCGCTAATTTGAAATTTCAAAGCCACCGTTACATTGCTTTCATTACAGTGTCCGGCTCGACTTCTCTGTACCCGAGCACGTCTATTACGACCGCGACGCATCGGCTAAAACCGAGAGCCTGATACGAATCGACGCGTTTGCGCCGACCTCGACGCGGTATTGAAACTGCCCGCCGTTCAATCTGCACTTGGATTATATATGCCTCGGAGGGCAGCTCGCCCCCGCCCCGGAAAAATACAATTTATATATATATATATATATATTCGCGCGGCGTTTTTTCAATGCCTCGTTTATGACGCGCGACAGGGGGGAGAGGCGCGAAGGGCTGCGAGGCACTCCGTTCTCCCGGCTCCGTCCAGTGAAACGCAGAGGGTGGAGGGGGAGGCGAAGACGGCAGGGGGAATAAATGCGCCCTTTGGTATATATATATATATATACCTGGCGCCCAAGTGTGGCACGCGCGACGGCGAACTTTCGACGGTTGCGGGAAAAGCGCGGCACGGACGACGAGCCATTTTATATCTCGCTGCGGGTGCGCTTGATTTTTTGCATTATTTGGCAGCGCCTGCTCTTTTTCCGGGCGTGCGAACTGCGCCCCCCTCTCGCTCGCTTCGCCCGCCCTCTATTTCTCTCTCTCTTTTTCCCTTTTCTATCTCTGCTTTGGTCGCGAGAAAACTCGATGAAAGGCATTATGCCGCCATACGTGTACAATGTACATTTATATATATATATAT
>JACCIC010000054.1:432500-442500 GCA_018907035.1 Sycobia sp. Sy_11 | reverse complement strand
TTGATTATTGGAGAAGGAGAGGGAGGGAGACAGAGAGGGAAAGGGAATGGATGAACGGCAAAGATTGCGGGGGGATGGGGTTGGGTATAGGGAGCCGGGTAAAGAGGGTCGAGAGAGGCGCCGATATAAATGTATACGCATTACAATGAAACGGGAAATATCGGTCTTTCTCGGCGCGGCCAATAACAGTCGGGCTTAATGGCAATAAAATTATAGATTGTTGCGATGTACAAATCGGCGTTAATGTTCATTTAGCCTCGCCGTCTGCTTTTGTCCTGCATATAATATTATATAATACTCCTTCTTACGATTCAATTAATGCGTAAAAGATTATTGAAATTAGCTTATCGATTTATTAATTTTCAGTTTTAACGCGATTGCAAACAGATGATAACGTGGATTCTATCGGTTAAAAAATATACTTACGAGTTACAAAAAAAAAATTCAGAAGGTCTGCGCATAAATTGATATACTGCATTACATTAACATAAAATAATTAAACTTCTATTTCGACCCATGGAATAAATTGTTTGATCAATGAGTATTGAAATTCGTTCGGTATTATTCGGAGTAAATCTTCTTTACCGTATAGCAAACAAACTCTGGTATCTTAGATAATATTATAAGCTGGTGATGGGAATAATTTATTTTTAATTTAGATTTATATAACATGGATCAATGATCTATATACCATTTTTGAATTTTAAATGTAGTATAAGTAGATAATCATAAATTCATATTGATAATTTCGTTTGGAACGTGACGTTTTACTTTTTGAAAATTTTGTTCGATTTTCTATGTGACAGATCTATATTTGTAAGAGACACTTGCGGATTGCATATGTGACATTTATATATAAATGACGAAATATATTATTATTGATCTCCATTAAATAATGTTGAGTTTTTTCTTGAATTTTTATTCAGTCATTAAATTCGTCGAGAATAATAAAGATTTGTTTTAAAAAAAATTCTACGACTATAAGGTAAATATGAGTTTTAATTATAGGATAATATATTCATCTAGGCAATAAAGTAATATATGCTGGAAATAAAAGAGGGTTCGGTTTTAAAACCTTATAGGTCTCATTTTTCGGTAATCGGAATTATACACCTGATTTAATTTTGATGCAAACCGTTACTCATATCTGATAGTCTTTAATTGTAAGCAATTGATGTGTTGTAGACAAAACTGAATGATTCCTGACGGGTTAGATGATTGTTTAAAATGAATAAGTTTATATGTAGAGTACTTTATGATCATGAATATGATGATATTGTGATACGGTTATGAATACATTATGTCAAGTGGACAAATTGGTGCAACTTTATTATATTCC
This sequence comes from Sycobia sp. Sy_11, assembly GCA_018907035.1. NCBI lineage: Eukaryota > Metazoa > Arthropoda > Insecta > Hymenoptera > Epichrysomallidae > Sycobia > Sycobia sp. Sy_11. Next base: position 441,161 of record JACCIC010000054.1, on the reverse strand, counting down.
TTCTGAAGCACAAGAATTTTCACTTTTACCACATTTTGAGAAAATATATTTATGTTTGAAGTCCTGCAATAAACTGTCGTTTATTTTGTCGTGTTTTTTTCTTTACAATTTTAACCGCATGAATTTGATTCCCTCCAGCGCATTTTTTTATTAAATATATAAAAATTGGTCAGATAGGGTTGTCAGATTTACGGAGTTGTGCGAGGTTTCGAATAGCGCAGGGAGGTGTTTTATTACAGATTTTCAATAGTAATGTTTGAAAGTAGAAAAGTGGTAGTATTCTATTTGTCAGTACCTTTTGAACGGATCGGTCGCTTCCAAGATGTTCGTGGCTTGTACAATAATATTTGCGGTGAATCTACACTTTTGCTTGGCGGCACTTCGAAGAGCACGAAAGCTCTTGTCCTTAGTAAAGCTACTCAATGAAAGAGTTGTTACTGTCTGTGTGAAGGGAGAGGACAATAATTTACCGAGGATGTATCTGCGTCTTTCTAAACATTCTCTTTTGGATTACTTACTCATGGAAGCGTCCTCTTTATTACTTATATATTATTACTTATATTCTATATATATATATATATATATATATATATATTATATATATATATTATATATATATATATATATATATTATATATAGTTACTGAATAGTTGTAGAATATATTTCAACGGTTCAAACGGAGTTACGAATGTTTATTTTGATAGTTGAAAACAAAAACGACGAAAAAGTTACAGCCCCGCTAAATTCAGACGACAGAAACGGAAGTCGAGATATCGGTAGCGGAAAAGCACTATCAAAATCTTTGGGTCGTTCGTACATTGTAAAGCCGACTGTAATATATTGTACTCTCATCGCGGCGGGATAAAGCGACCGCCCGCGCAGCTCTTAGCCCATAAAGAATCGAACCGCATTGCTAAAGCCTTTCATATATATATATGTATGTATACGAAACTCCGTTCGCTCCTCCCCTCTTATTCGACGACTCCTTCGATAAATCGGTCCAGCCTTATAATCCTGCCGTAGCACGGCAACGAGAGCCACTATCGTGGATATTATTCAAGAACCGCCGAAGGACAGTGGGAGAGAGAGAGAGAGAGGGAGAGAGCTGCGCGGGGGGGGGGGTGGCAGTCGATGCACCCCGGCGCGCGCGGGGGAGCATGGCCGATGAAATTAATCGGCGTGGTCTTGCGCCCCCTCCCCCCTTTCGTCTGGCACAATATTACCGCAGAAGGCGCCTTCGGGTTTATATCAAGCGGACCGCGAGAGCCAGTCGAAGATATCGTTCATCGCGGCGCACAACTCACGCGGCTGCGGTTGTGTGCGGCCCATACACACGTATTATTCTCGCATGGCATCGAAATGAGAAAGAGAGGAGGGGTAGAGGTGGGGCTGAATATATATATATATATATATATACGCGCTTATTGATATCGCTCGAATTATGCCCGCTCGTTAAGAACCAGTCCGCTGCTGCTGCTTTGGCTGCCGAGGTTGCTGCTGCTGCTGCTGCTGCTGCTGCTGCTGCTACGCAGGCCGGGGCCGCTCGTTTCAAAGTGCACTTTTAATGAAGCTCACGGAGCGGCATCTGATGGGTGCGCGCGCGCGCGCGCGGACATGCTCAATTAGCCTTATAACCCTTTGCCGTGTGCTCGCGCAAGAGGCAGACTACACAGGCGCGCGCGCACTAACATAATCCTGCGTACAGTCCATTCCCTCCGACCCATTATTAATGAAAGAGGGGGGCAGGCTCTATACTTTAATTTTTGGTTTCCTTTATTGAATCAGGTTACGAGCACGAGATCAAGCACGCGGCTCTTCTGTCGATAAATGCGGGCGCGTGGTGAATTTGTTTGTCAGGGATTGATTATGGGTGCCGTCACCGCTTCTGTTCATTCCTTTTTGTTTTTGTTTCTACGTTGAATTGCTTTATACATGTATAAGAGTTGCTGGTCGAACGAATACAGTGGTCTTTAATTATTAATGTGGTAAGGACAATGTTGCTGTAAGAGGACGTCGACTGGTCTTTTAAGCCGATCGAGAAGAGACCGCTCTGTATTAATTAATTCTAGTCAATCGTTCCATCCACTTTATTTTAAACTAATACTAAGTTACAGGCAGATTTGTAAAACGGTGCGATAATTTCTTAAACGTTTTGATTAAAAATATATCAGTAATAAATTCGGAAATTGTTTATGATTTCACGTTACGATCCTACATTATTTCGATTTCGCAGCATATTATTATAAGTAAATATAAATATACAATTTTTACAACTCTACTAGCCATGATAAGGTCCATAACGCGTTACTAAACATATCTAGATCGTAAATAATTTATTTACTAATTGTCTTTTAAATTACTCTGTTGTCCTATAAAACAAAAAACAAAAACAACGACTTTCCTTTCGAATAAATCGTCGATTAAGTCGAAAATTCGTTAAAAGCTGATACATTATCGTTCTACGGGACGCTTTAATCGCATCATGAATAGTCAACCAGCACGGTATTCAAATCAGTTGTCACGACCCCTTGAAAAAACATTGCATCATTAATGATATTTGAAAGCCCCTTAAATGGATGCCTTTGTTATCTTGCCGTCGCAAGCGGCTCTTGCAGTGGATTTTAAAATCCAGGTTCCACGCCTCCTCGGGTTCCATCTTATGACGTGGAAAAGGAGTAACGGCTTCGATCCGCGAGCAAATTCTCAAGAAGCGCGGCCGTTTATAAATCACTATAAATAATCCCTAATGCGTAATAGTATTATGATAGCTGGATCAATATGCCCGCTCCTCGATACCGTATATTTCAAATTGCCAGATTGACTGCTAAATTTAACTGACATCCTGTATGTAAAATGTGATTTTGTGCATCAATTGTAAAATTTATCATTCTTTTTTTTTGGTAATTCAATATTGTAAATTATTGGATTTCAATTGCTGCAGATCCATTCACAATTATAATATTAAATTAATAAATATTTTTATCTGCCTTAGATTCTTTATACAGTAATATACTATAATAATATAATGCCAGTTTGACTATTGTTAAGACCGACAAAAATATTTATTAATTGGATTGGCAGCGATCGACATAAGTACAATTTAGAACAATAGTAGTATGTTCGAGATTACTAAATTTTTTCAGACTATGCTTTTATTTATTTCACGACTACATTTAATCACATATTATATATGTATTAAACATATATAATATAACTTAAGATGATGTGTACAAAGTTCTTTATATTTATTGATATTAGGAGTATATATATATATATTGCATAGAAAAATATGAGCAAGGGAAAGTAGACAATGTGTGTGTGTGTGTGTGTGTGTGTGTGTGTGTGCGCGCGCGCGTGTGCGGATTTGAGTGAGTACACGCCAGTGTCTTCCTTTTTGTACCACAGTAAATCGAGTCTCCATTATATAAGCTGTATTATACGAAGTAAAGTCATCCGATTTCATGCGGATTATTCTAATCGATATTATAGTTAAGTTATAACTTATTCTAATAAAAAAAAAAAACATAAAATAAATATTCAACATCTTCGCCTTTTGTTAAGATTGTTTTTAAATTACTTTTCATTAATTTACGAAATCGTACAATTTTTTTCATCAGCGGCAGCGACGCAATAATGAACGTTTGATTTGCGCGAATCATTTCTAATTTTCACGTATGAATATAATTAGCAGATTTCCTAATCCGTGCGCGAGAACTGTGGAAATCGCTCAATTGGAAAAATCACGCGCAAAGAATGATGGCCTCATCATAGTTCGCCTTCGTTAACTAATCCAGTGGGTTTCTTGGTCTGTACACAGAGTAAACAGGTATTTCCTCCCGTATTATACGGTTGCGCACGTTTACTCAAGTCTTCACGGACGTTTCATTAGTAAATGGTTTCGTTTAGGCATTGGACAATGGAAAAAAGAGACACTTTATAATATAGCTATATAGATCGACGTTCGTGCCTTTTCGATTTGGCATCGAGTCGATTTCTCCTTTCTTACCTGCTATCTCTGTCTCGCAGCTCGACTTTCTCCATCTTCCACTCTCTCTCTCTCTCTCTCTCTCTCTCTCTCTGTCACTCGGTACCTCTTAGTCTTTCACCGTTACTCCCTTGTGTGTCGGTCAAGACGAGTTAAGCAACTCCGTTGCCATGAAAGCCGACTAAAAGTCTTCCTTCAAAAAAAAAAAGAAAAGAATAAAAAAAATAATAAAAACCGGACTGAAAAGTCGTCCAGGCTGCGCAAAACCGAGATCTCCTATAGGGTTCGCCATAGTCCCTCTAGCTTGACGTACGCTCGGATTAGTGAATGAAAGGTGGCGGTGAAAAGAGAGCGAATTCCTCTACAAACAAGATTTTCAATGAAGAATAAGGGAGCCACTCGACTTGACCGAGAGACAGAGAAAGAGAGAGAGAGAGAGAGAGAGATTCAGATAGAGAGCGAGAAAGAGAGAGAAAGAGAGAAAGAGGAACAGAGAGAAAGACTAGAAGTAGAAGAGAAAGAGAGTCTGGCTGGAGAGCAAAATCCAGCCAGGAACACACAACCGCGGAAGTTAGTCAATGGGGGGATTTCTGACTTTGTTCACTGCTTCATCCTGAACAATTGCAGTTCTCTCTCTCTCTCTCTCTCTCTCTCTCTCTCTCTCTCTCTCCTTCTCAAGCTTTCTACCCCGACGTACCTTCTTCAACGTACTGGCATGTACAACAGAAGCAAAACCGAGAGCGAAACATACCCCAAGAGGACGAGGGAAAGAGAGAGAGAGAGAGAGAGAGAGAGAGAGAGAGAGAGAGGGAGGGAAAGGCAGAGAGGACATAAAAAGCGCAGAAAGCCAAAAGCGAGACGAACGTAAGTTGGCTCGAGTATAATATAACAAAACGGCAGCAGAGCTCGGAGTCGTATATGTATATATATATATATATATATATATATATATATATATATATATATATATATATTATATAATATATCTCAGGAGTTCCTGTGCTCTCGCGCGCGCGTTTGCGCCTCCGATGCCTGCGCCGCTCTATGGAATATAGGTACGCGCTCGAGGGTCGCGCAAGGGGGAACGAAGAGGCGAGGGGCCGGGGCCAAGATCGCGAGCGCGCGAGTCTTCATTCTTCTGCTTCGGCCGGGTCTTCCTACCCCCCCCCTCCGCCCCTCGCCGGCCCCATTGTGTAGTGGGCGAGAATTATGAGGATTGCGAGCCCCAGGTAATGCGCTCTCTGGCGCGTTGTTGCCCCCCCCCCTACTCGCCGTCTTTGATTTATCAAGCGCGCCCGCGCCGCACGGAGATAACTGTGGCTAATTGTAAAATGCCCTCTCGGAGCAGCGGGAGGGGAGGGAGTTGGGAAGAAAGAGTTTTCTCGCGCACGGTGGGACGTAATGAAAAGGATGCCTGACAGTAGCTTTCCGGAAAAGAAGACGGGAGACGTCTAATCCATCCAGAAGCTATTGGAAAATCTATATATACATACGTATATGTGCACGTCTATACATGCGGACACGTACATAGATATATCTATATAAATATTTGTGTGTGTAGTTGTGTAGTTGGGTGGGTGGATGTCTGTATAGGTGTCTGTGTGGGAAGTAAAGGGGGAGGTTCTTTCAAATCGCCCTTTTGCGCTCTATTCAGTCCAAACCCGAGCTTGCGATTAATATAGAGATCTACCGGCGCGTTTTCTACCTAGAAGAGCTGATCTGCAGGCGACTTACACTCCCAATCCTTATATATATAGATATATATATCGCCCGGTCATCATCGACGTAGGCTTCACTATATATATATATATATATATATATATATATATATATATATATATGCATATTGAAATGATACCCCGTACGCCCGCGCGAATTAGAAAGCGAGGGTGACCGCGAGTGCAGGGTGAGTCGGCTGCGGTGTGTAACGTGCGAGCGCGCAACGAGTTTCGGCCTCCGCTGAATTTATGAAGGTATTGTAAGCGACGCGCGGGGAATTATTCACCCGCAACACGCGCGCGCGCGGGCGCGTACACACACACACACACACACACATGCACCCTGACAGATACGCATACCAGCCCATAGTCCCGCGCGGTCGTGCAACGTCCGCGTATATATGCACTGGTATGGGTTGATGTATAAGCTAGAGAGAGCGCGCTATAATAGGCGCCGCGCCACGGCCGCAGCGCGCGCTCGCAAATTGAACGCGGGAGGATTTTTCGCGCTCGCGCCGAGAATGATGTTGCGCGCAGGCGCGGATTGTTTATTGGCCCGTATATCATTTGGGGAGATCTCTCGCCTTAGATTAAAAGCGGCTTTGGAGAAGATTATTTATCATTATAGAACGGGATTATTTGTTAGTTTATTTTATATTTATGCATATATATCTATATATATATATATATATATATATATATATATATATATATATATACATATTATATATCTACAGCGCATCAGGGCTTATCTGACGTCGAGAGCTCATCGATAAATTTCTCGATTTCCCCTCGATTTTTGACTGCAACTATCTTTTACTCTCTCTCTCTCTCTCTCTCTCTCTCTCTCTCTCTCTCTCTCTCTCTCTCTCTCTCTCTCTCTTTCTCTTTCTCTTTGTGTCTTATACCTTCTCTTTCGCCCGCTCTCCTTCTCTCTTCTTCATCTTCCTCTCTAACAACAATAGCAGCTAAACGTCGGGAATTGGATATTATTATATATATATATATATATATATATATATATATATATATATATATATATATAAACACGGATTCATCGAATTGAACGTATTATGTATACATAAATATTTTTTTTCATCAAAAATTCAATTTTATCGAATTGCGCAAACATATCGGGCCGACCCGCGGATTAATTAATTTCTGGCAATTAAATTCCTGTTTCCTCGTTAAAACTTCGGCCTCGTTCGCGCAATCGGAATCCGTGGCGTATAATAACCGAATTCTTATTAGATTTTAATAGCGCTGGAAAGGAGGCACTTAGGAGCGGAATAAAACGATTTTTACGACTGTCTTATCTAGTTTGTTAAACTTACATTCGTACAGTATATATTTCGAGCGCTCTTTTTGCCCCGACCCCTCCCCCGCCGGGCCGCTGCCGCCGGCTCTTTACGACGTTCTAAAAGCCGCGAGGCCGTAAATGCCTCGCGGGAGATATACACTTTACGATGAGATCGGTGGGCGAGTTCTCCCCGGTTATTCGTAATCGCGCAAATTATATAAATATTTCAAAGTCCAATTAGCATTTGATAATCGTTCAACGACGCCGCGGGAATGCACTTATTACGCGCGCGCGCGCGCGCGCTTGGGCATGTATAAAGGTGTGCGTGTGTGTGTGTGTGTGTGTGTGTGTGTGTGTGTGTGTGTGTGTGTGTGTGTGTGTGTGTGTGTGGTATGTGTTTGTGTGTGTGTACACAAATATAATTCTAAAACGAAATCGATAGCGTAAAAGCTCGCAATCTCGACGTATAAATATATAGCTGCTATGTATATGTACGCGGGCAATCGCATGACGAGCGGAAAATATAAAAAAAAAAAAAACAACAAAATTTTACGCGACTCTTAACTGCAAAATCGCGTCATTACGATAATTTTTGGGCTCTCCCGGTGTAGAGAAGAGTTCGATTATAAATGTGAAAGTTATAAGATTTTCATTTGTGTAAATTTTCTGCCTTTCTTCGCCCGGGAGCGTAAAGTCTTTTAAGAACAAAAAAGTCACTTGTCACACACGCAGACTAAATGTAAGATAATTTTACTTTTTTTTTGACATTTATGAAACCATATTTTGTTTCACAGCCGTTATACAATGTTGACGAGAAGTGAAATTTTTCCGAGGATTTTCATAAATTATATTTAGAAATAATGTTCCTGGCATAAAAGCTTTGATTACATTTAATTTTGAAGTTTTCGTGCATTTTTCGAAAAATATACTCGATTCTTGTTTACTAAGAAAATTTGACGTACCTTTTTTCACAATCTTAAGACAAAAATGCCATAAATGTAAAAACGCAGTAGTTTTTCAGTTTCTGGCCATGAAATATGGATTCCTTTACCAGAAGTCGACCTCTAAGAAGTGTTTTGAATTTTACGATAGTGTTTTGATTTGAAAAATTAATTTATAAAAAACGCAACCTTAGACATCTGAGAATTTTTATGGCTCTTTATGGATAGAAAATAATTCTCGACTAACAGGATTTTTTATGATTTTATTTTTCTGGTATTATTATTTCGTTTTGAAAACAATCGTGATAGCTTTATTTATTTCATTTCATTTTTGGAATAATTGATCATATAAATCGTTGTCTATAATTCGCAATCTACAATTTATTTGAATTAAAATTGTACTATAATAAGAAAAAAATTCCTTGTTCTTATTTTGAATCATTATCCTATACTACATTTCTTGACGAAACTGAAAATCTACATAGTTCGCGACGATGATATAAGATTATTTCAAAATCCATGAAGTCATGCTTAACCGAATACGTCCAGTATTATATCTGGGCTGTTAATATACACAGATGAGTGGTTATCAAAAGTTCCACTTTTATATTAAAAACGCGGCAATTTATAACTTTCTTCTCGAGGATTCTCGCGAGGGTGACGTCGAAACGCGGCCCGTGCGGCATAGGACGCGTCGCGGGGGCAGAAAAGTGAAG
>JACCIC010000054.1:395000-430000 GCA_018907035.1 Sycobia sp. Sy_11 | reverse complement strand
CACTTTTTCATCTACATCGTATGCTATATTCAGAATTTAAATCTCCTTTATCTTTGCATCGCCGTTTTTGCGATGCTTCGACGCAAATATTGAGTCAAAGGTATTGGCCTTATATGTCTCACGATGATTTTCGTTGTATTTAAGAAAAAAAATTGTTTTTATCGAAGTGAAAATTGTAAGTCTAAATATATATATATATATAATATAAAATATAAGGTTTCAAAAATACTGTAGTGGCCAATCAATGTACCTTTTTTCCTTTTCCCTTTAAGTACAGTATATTTCAATAATAAAATTATATATTTTTACTTTATATAAAAATGTGCTTAGATACATTGAATAATAGAATGGTCAGAAGAATTCGAGAGATTTTTGTTTTCGAAATTTCTCGATAGTCAGAAGAAAATATTTGAAGGTGGAGAGAAAAATTCGAAAAATTGTGGGAGGAAACGTAAGAATTTCATATTTCTCTTTCTTATCTACGTAATTCTTAATAATTATAATCTACGCAACAAATAATAATTATAGAATTATAGTGTTAAATATAATTAAAGCGTCCCCAAAAAATAAATAGTGGACTTATTTTATTTAATGTCTCCTAAAATGCTCGCAATAGCAAATATCTATCTTTTAAATAAAAGCCGCTTAGAACTTTTTAATCAATTGTTGATTGCAGTTCAATTATTGATTGAATTTTTTTAATTTTGAAGAAAAGGGGACTGAGACAGTTATTGTGTTATAATAAAAAAAAAACTAACATACTTTTTTATAATAATGGGTTCCCGGTTAAATCTTTATTTTTTTTTTATGTTATTTAACGTTATCTATTTATCCTTACAAATACCGGTGCTAATCAGCGACGGAGGTCTACGATGTGTTTGTGAACAAAGCACATGTAAATTATTACAGCGGTGCTTGTGTCAATCGGCCGAGACCGGGATTTGAACTCGGATCACCGAGTTACTGGTCCTTTGCTCTAGCGATCGAGCCATCGTAGGCCTCTAAATCTTTATTTCCTTACTATTTTATATTCATTTATTTCTTCGTCTTTCAATCACAATTAAATCACATTCGTTATATTTGTAATTAGATTTAAATATGTTATTTATTTTTTATACATATAATCTATGTAGTTAGCAAAAAAATTACTAAGACTTTGTGACCGTGTATGATAATGTGTTTGTTTGCCAGTAATAAATATTCGGGTTTATTTTCGTAAAATTAGAAATCACTCTTAAAAATATTTAAATATCAATTATATCCTCGTAACTTAACTATATAATAAATCCTTCGAATTTATTATTTATGTTAATGTAAAAAGTACCTATAAGTATGTCCAAGTATGCGAGGGATCAAAGATCTAGGAAGTGCTATTGATTTTTACATTAATATTATTCTGAAATCATAGTATTATTCGAAGCATTAAACCTTGTTCCTAGATTCTTCAACCATTTATATATTATATATATATATATATATATATATATATATATATATATATATATATACACACACAACTGTTGCCAATTCCCATTCTCACAGGTCCGTTTCACGGGGCTCGATTGCTCTTTTCCGGTTCCGTTGGAAAATAATGCTCGCCGTCCTATTATCGCGCCTTCTTTTTTTTTTACACGATCGAACAAAAACGTCTTCCTCCCGCCACCTTCTGCCTCGCAAGAAGCGAATTGTCCCGCTTCTCGAAGTACCCTCGTCTTTTTCACCCGATCGGAGATCTCGCTTCCCTTTTCTCGCCGCCGCTGTCGGGCCTCGCGACACCTATTGGTAGTTCGCGCTGACACAACCAACCCCTATTCTGTTCGATTTTCACTTATTGTATATATATATATATATATATATATATATATATATATATATATATATATGCACACACACGCACACACATGATGTGTGCCGGGATGAAAGATCGGTCATCCCCACTGGTGTGACGGGAAAGTGTGTCACATCCGATGACGAAGTGGATTGTTCCATGCGTCATTCTATAGCACACCCGGTGGAAAACGATTATAGAGATTCGACGTATAAATATAATTGACGGGATTCGATGGGGGAGGGGTGGTGAGGGGGGATAATGGAAACGTTGCCGTGTGTCAAGTGTAGAAAAATGGTATTTTGACTATATATTACGTATAAACGCAATCAAATAAGGTATTATCTAAACATTTAATTGCTCGAGTATGTGTGTCACCGCGTTAAGTGGATCCATTTTTCAGTCCGCCTTTTCCTTTCTTAATGGATTTGATTTCATCGGGTTTCTCATCAAGATCGATGAATTTTTATTATATTATGTATTTGAAATGGCGAGCCACTCCGAATCTCGTTTCGAACTCAAAAAGCTTTTCTGTTATCTGTGCCGTATATATACATATCCGTATACATATATAATCAGTGAAGCTGCTTTTAGCTCGTTATTTAAATGATGCGACTCTTCGATTGAACAAAACTATTTCTACATAATGATAATGAAACGGCCGTGAGCGGAGACTGTGACCCAAGGCGCTGATAGCAATAAAGCAGTATAAATTATACAAAGGTAAAACGAATTTTCAGGACTGGTCTTTGGCTTATCTCGATTATCTGTATATAAAAGCTATATAGAATTCTCCTCGAAACCTTTTGTAGTGTATATATATATATATATATATATATATATATATATATATATACACATATAGTCACTAAAAGCTTCATTTATTATATAGATTTTAAAAATACTACATAACTCATCTAATTATCTTGAGCGAGAATAATGCTTTACCAAACGATTAGTTGGGTCCTATACACGTAGCTACGTATAATAAATCGGTGGACCGCACAATCTTCCGACTTTCTTCTATATAATGTATTCCGGCGAAAGAAGCCACGACTTCCGTCCAATTTGGAAAATGCGCTCGGACTCGTCCCGGCGTCCGGAATAACGGAGCCTCGAGCCGAGAAAAATATAATAAGAACGTCTAATAAGGCAAAATAATCCGAAACGAGTCCCCGTCGTGGTTAATCGAATCTCTCCTCTCCTATAACCCCTTCTATCGGTGGTACGTCCTTTGAAATTTTTCTCCAATAGAATACTCCCAAGGCGAATATCCATTCTATAAGATGGAACCAATTATCCCTTCCGCAATCAATTTTCAATCCCGGGATCCCGAGCGCATCGCATACAGCCAATTCATTCGGCGCGCGAGGGAGAGATAGAGAGAGAGAGAGAGAGAGAGAGAGAGAGAAATTCGAGAGAACAGAAGTAGAGGAAGCGCGGGAGAGACAGAAAGAGAAAGAGAGAGAACGAGAGGCAGAGATAGGGATAGAGACACTGCAGCAGCGGCAGTCGTCTTAATGCCTAGAACCGAAGAACAAGCGGAGCGCGCGCGCAAGTCTCATCCTTCCGCTCTATGCGCGGGAGCGCCGTCAGGAGGGTCTGTCTCTCCGGCTGTCTCCGTCTCTCTCCTCTCCCCTCTCTCCCTCTCGCTCTCTCTCGCTCTCTCATTGACAAAAAGTAACGAGCCGAACGAGCCAGAGGGGATGCCGGCGCGGCGTCTTTTTGTTATATATACGACGATAGTGAGAAGGAGAGAGGGGGGGAGAGAGAGAGAGAGAGAGAACAGTTACAAGAAGAAGCCCAGGCCCCATCAGGCACGCGAGTCGCCACGGTCGACGGGCGAGCGGGATGGAGGGAGGGGGCGGAAGGGAAAGTCCGCGCGGGACATATTGCAGAGAGGGATTCCCGTTCGCGATAAGGATATCGCTCGCCATTAGCGCAATCTAATCGTCCTCGCTCCCTTCGGAGCTCGCGGGATCCGTCCCTCCCCCCCCCTCCCCCGGGCCATCGCCAGCCTCTCCCTCTTTCTCCCGGTCTCTGTCTATCGATACCAAGAAGAGGAGCTTTGAAGACAGTCCGCGGCCAGCGGTCTCTCGCATTTTTCTACGCCATAATACTTAACTTGATACGGCGCGGAGACGAGGGAGGACGATGCGACGCCGACGCGCAATAGAGAATCTCTCGACCCCTCCCCCGTCTAGTTCAGCGCACGTTATTATATAGAGCATGCGCGTGGTTCTATACGCCGCGAGACGAGAAACAGAGTCGCGGCGAGCTGGCCGTAAAAAACGAGGAAGAAGAAATGTAGGAGAGGGGACTGGAGCATGTGCGCGTATATATGGGGTGAGGATGCGAGACGAGGCTCTTGGGTATTCACCGCAGGACTCTTCTTCTACATACATATATATATATATATATATATATATATATATATATATGTAGATACTATACCTATACTATTTTCGTCGTCGGCGAGCTAAAGGGCAAGAGGGGGCTCGAGGAGGGAGGAAAAGAGAAAGAGCGATTAGAATGCCGTCTTAATTGATGTATGGTCGGAAAGAGGGAGAGAGGAAGGGAGAGAGAGAGAGAGAGAGAGAGAGAGAGAGAGAGAGAGTCCCGCGGGCCAAGCCGAGCGCCCGGCAATCATGTTTTTACGAGTTTCCCTATATACCGCGGCATTTATATAGGAGGCCATGCGGCGATTCTCTGCCTCCCCTCCTCTGCGCTTCCCTCCCCGCGCGTCCCATCCTCGTAATATACGCCGTTCCTTATAATGCTTTATATACACTATCTTCCTCGGTTCGTCTTCCACGGTTCACTGTCTTCTTCTTTTTTATTCCCCTCTCCACCACTCTTTCTCTCCTCCCACTCCCTTCTTCAAAACCACCTTCTCGGAACGTCCCTCGCGCTCTCTATCATTTAGTTACATATATGTGTGTATACATGTGTGTATATATATATATATATATATATATATATATATATATATATATATAATACTTTTTCTTCTGCGCCGTGCGTCTGTCTATCCGTTCGTCTATCTCCTCTTTCTCCACGGTTCTCTCTCTCTCTCTCTCTCTCTCTCTCTTTCTCTCTGTATATAATGCGCCGCGGCGCACTCCCGCGGGACCGCACCGTTGACTCGGCCGATTTGATGCTCCGAGGCCCATAGGAACATAATCATTTTAGAGCTAGAGAGCTAGAGAGAGAGAGAGAGAGAGAGAGAGAGAGAGAGAGAGAGAGAAAAGAAGGTCGAGAGGAGGTTCTAGAGTCTTAGACCTGTGCCGCGCCAAATGCGGCCGGGAGGGCGCGCGTGCGGCGGCGATCGAAAAAAAAAAAGAAAACGACGAGAAATCTAAAAGGCGCTGGCCGATGACCACGTCGAAGGGATTCTCGCGTTTTCGCTCTCGCGCCGGTCTATCGTTGTGAAACGCTTCGCCGACTTGCTTCGCGATGCTGAGAAACTTTTCCATTTTAATGGTATACATTTATACGTAGTTAGAGCAAGGGAACGAGAGAAAGATAGAGGGCGAGAGAGAGAGAGAGAGAGAGAGAGAGAGAGAGAGAGAGAGAGAGAGAAGAGAGAGAGAGAGAGAGAGAGAGAGAGAGTAAGAGAGTGTGCTGGGAAGGCGACCTCATGCAGCCTTTGGTGTTTAAAGGATATTCACCCATATTTCTCTCTATACCCGTTCTCATTTCTGTAAAGCTTGACGAGGTATATATTATATTATATAAGATCGGCTGTACAGTTTTGGGCTCCTTTCATGCGAAGAATTAGCGACGATTAGAAGGAGTTTTATGCTCTTCTCCCCTCCCCACGCCCCCCCAGGGAAGTGATATTTTTACGAGGTCGAGATGATTTACTGCGAGATGAACTGAAATTTACCGATGAGGCGTTATTTTTTTTTCTCTACTTCCTTCAAACTTTTGTCCGCGCTATGGGAACCGAGATTATAATATGCAAAGGAATGCACGGTAATGACCTCTCGTATTTCTATATAGTTATATATACGTACTTTTGTATTGTACGAAAGTGACAAATATCCACGTATCTCATATCTCAATATATATCTACGTATATATATTTAATGCAAGTTTGAAGAAAAAAAATAAATAAATAAAAATTTGCCGGAAGATTTAATATACGCGTATAATTTTTTTAATGCCTCGGTGGAGACGAGGCAATAAATCTCGCGTTAACGAGCTTATGAAGTTTTCATGACTTTCGAATTCAAAAAGCAGCGAGTTCATTCAATTGAATTGAAAATCGTGAGATCTTAGTAAATAAAATGCATATATAACTTCACTTTTTGCCACGACGGATTTGATTGTAATGGACTTCTCGAACTCGCGAGTTCTTAAATTCGGCGATGCATTTATTGAACATTTATGAATTTTTATACACATCGATATAATTTAGCCGTGATAAATTTTATCGAAATGAAAAATTATGATGTTTCGAATTGTTAAAAATCGAATCTGGAACGTATGTAAGTACAGTGCTAAGTATAATTCTATATGTTTAGTTATCTAATTGTAATGTGTTTCTTTTGTCTACCTGTTCTAAGCAAATATAAAACTAAAATGCCTATACAAACTGTAGAATGGATAGCATGTAATGTGCTTGGCAACAATGACCGCAGCTAAAAGGTTTTAATGCCTCAAATATTCCGAATCCGAATTATCGTACAAATATTTAAGCGGAACTTGATGTTCGGACCTTTTCTAAAAGTATATATATATATACTTATATAATTCGATAATACAGTCATCTTACAGGTTAATCTCGAAAATAAAAGGCAATAAAGTTGTTTGAAGAGAACAAAAAGGCCTGAAGAAAGAGGATTCTTCTGCTTAAGTCCATGTTGCGTGAAAACAGCCGCGTAACAAAAGCAGTCCCACCGGGTAATTCAGCCCGTGTATATATGTATATGCGCAACAAAAGCCCGAAAGTCGGCCATATATTACATCTATATATATCCTTCGAAAACTCACAGCGCGCCCGCATATACACTATATATCGTATATACAACGAAAATTTTTCACAACTCAACGCGCTGGCTCGCTCGCTCACCGGGTCCATTCCGCTCCCGGATTCGCGAGTCCACGACGAGAGAACGTCTGCCCCCCCCCCGCTCCCTCCGCCCCTACCCGCTCTGTACGGGGCAAAAAAAAAATCGAGTCCGCTCGAAAGATGTATTATTTGGAGCCAGAAATCCGAGTGTAGCTACTGATGCGCGCGCGGGGTCGCGGTTAGGCGGTGGCCTGCGGGGGGGGGGATGGCGGAGTCCTGAAAAATAAAAGCGAACGCGGTCTCGATGAAGAAAAATACGGCCGAGGAGTCGCCGAGCGCCGGGGCGAGCGCATCGCCAAATAGCCGCGACCGCCGAGCGGGCATATGCGGCTGGGCAGAGAGCGCGGGGGCTCGGCTGCACGGCCGACGAGGAGACGCGAGCGGACGGTAAGGTATGCCTATGGGAAGCGCGGACCGCGGCCGGATTGCCCGCTATTTCTCTCTCTCTCTCTCTCTCTCTCTCTCTCTCTCTCTCTCTCTTTCCTTCGCCCTCCCTCCCGGCGGGCAGGCTCTCATCCTTCTTCTCTTCGTTTCCTTACTCCTCGCTGCCGGGGCTCCCACTCCTCCTCCTCCTCTTCCTCCCCCTCGATGCCCCCCAACCCCCCCCGGTCCCATGACAAGAGGCAAGACGAAGGTTCCGGCTCGCGAGCGAGCGAGCGAGCCGTGCAGGCAGCCTCCGAGGGGACCTCGAGCGCAATGGAAAATCCTGGAGAACGTATACATAGATATATATACGTTCGAGGCAAGCGCGCGTTCTAGTCGAGCGAGGAGAGCGCAGAGACGTGGAGATGGAGAAGGATACCTGTGGAGAAAAAGTAAGAGGGAGAGAAAATAAGCGGAAAAACAAAGAAAGAGTCGAGGAGACGAGCCTCTGTGCAGTGCAGCCAGCGCCGCAACCCCAGCGCAAAAGTCTTTTCTCTTCTACCGGAGTCCTTGTATTCTCCGCGGACTTTATATATGTATATATAGCGCAGGCGCGGATAAAACGACGGAAGGAGCCGAGATTGTCGCGAAGTTTCGCGGAATTACATTTTTTTTGGGGCCTAGAACGAGGAGCTAGATGTTACTAAAGTCCGGCTCTTGGATTAGGCTGTAACTCAGATCAATATATATATATATATATATATATATAGGTATAACCTTGCGTAGAATATCGATTCTGTGCAATTGTTTGCAATTCGACTCTGATCCCAAAACATGTAGAATGAAAATTTCGAACGTCCGCATCTAGGACCTTGGGCGACTAAAACTATCGTATGCTTTTTTTCCTGAAGCCTAAAAGCAGTAATAAAACACGATATTGATTTAATCGTGAGCTGAGACTTTTGTTCGAATCTTTTAAGACGTTCGAAATACACCAAGAATAGCAAGCTGATCGAACTGTTTGAATGTTTTAATGCTCAATCTCCTCAACCCGTTTGCACATTAATACATATCCGTTCGAGCTCGTCGAACAATTCGTGCTTTTTAATCATATAACCATTGCCAGTCCATTGTTTTAGATAACTGTTAGACCTGCATATCTGTTCCCGATCGTACATATATACTGTTAAAACAGTTCGAGCAATTTGAATCGTTGAAACGTTAAAATCGCTTCCATAATATAATATGCTCGAATTATTCGAACGTCAAAATTAAGAAATAAAATTAGATTTTGTTTTAAGTCTATTGAGCAATTAAATAGTTACTTACGTTAGAAGTATTGATTATCATTAATTTTTATGCAGTTAATTTTTTTATTCGAATGATGAATTTTTAAGAATCGCGAATAGCACGATGAAATTAAATTAACATTATAACGATGAATTATATTTTAATAATAAAAAAAAATAATTATATTAGTTGCACGTCGTCCTGCACGAGATCGGCGATGGATACGAAACTTATGAGAAAATTCAAATTATTCCTTCAAAATTTTCATTCTCAATTTCTGCCATTTGCGAGGCAGGTACGTCGGGAGGAATGGCCGCGTGGATATTTTATTAAAGTCATGAATTAGAAAAGACTCCGCCCGTGACCTGCAGCCACAACCGAGACCGAGACGAACGAGTCACTCCCCCATTGCGAAACAACAAGAACTCTCGCCAGACGAACGGTGTTAATGAGAATTTACGCGAACCACGTGTATTACGTTCTTGTACGCGTACGTCGTATTGTTAAACCATTGCCGATGTGTCGATTAACGCGTGTATGTAAGAGACGCACACGTGTCTAAATAATGCAGGATACTTAGGACGATGTTACAGGAATGAAATGTACTTTAGTAACGCGTACAGATATAACGCGTAGATATTGTAATTGCTAATGGGTTCACGTACAAAAGCGCGTGTAAATTACGAATCAATTAATTTACCTCGACATCTACAGAGAAACAACGGCATAACAACGTAACACTATGTCCGTTGTTCTGTTCAAATTTTCAATAAACAATAGGCATTCAGCAATTCCCATATATTTTCGTGAATCCACGTGGATAGTATGACTTTATTCGCGGTACAGTTTCGGGCAATTACGTGTTCGCCATCTAACATATCGTGCAGGCATTCAATTTTTGCGAGTGACCCGAATTTCTAAATACATTGACCTTGAGCGCAATCGAACGAAATAGAACGTTAATGATGACCGACTCGAGTGACGGCCATCGGTTCGCCAAATAAACCAGCAGTTTGGAACCGTTTTGGTTAGATGATTGATGACACATTTAATGTGGCACTTAGGGGAAGTACATAATATAGAGTTCTATTATATATATATATATATATATATATATATCGGGAGTGAATTTGATTTATTTAATTTTTATTTAGCAATAGTCGTCGTTATATAAGTCGACGAGCTTAATGAGCTTGGCCAAAGCCTCGGGCGAATTTCGATCAATAACGTGTATCCAACGATTTCTCTTGGATGGAATTCAACCGTAATAATGCTATAGCCGTGACTAACGATGGGTCGCGAAGTTTATTTTAATATCCGGCATTATGATCTTACGATTGTTTTGAGCAATGATGATATAATTTACATTGACCATTGACAATTATATACAGTGATAAAATTATATATATATATATATATATATATATATATATATATATATATATATATTAATTTCTACAGTTACACCGCCTTTGATATGTTTCATTGGATTAATAATAATTATTTGTTTAGATCTCCTATACGTGTAACTATCAAATTCGGAAAAGATTTATAGATCATTTAAAAAATCAAAATACAATACAATATAGCAATTAAAGACAATTTAAACGATTTCACAAAATGTTTCCGTCAGATTCAAATACATCATCTCTTATAACTTAAATACACTCTATGTGACAATCATAGGAATCTATAGGGATATAATTGATCTCCGCTATATCTCTATGCGAAGAACAATGTTTTCAGAATTTGAACAGTAGTGTTTCTAAAATTGTCGAAGTAATCAACTATTCAATTTCGAAGTCTTCAATTAGATATTTACGATTGTAATAAAACGTACATTTTTATAGCGTGGAAACGAACTAATTATAAGTGAGAGAAAAATATAGTCTTGCTGCAACAGGTGCATAGGTGTCGAGCGAACGAACAACAATCACAAAACCTTAAATTCAATGTGTGGAAAATCAAAAATGAAATATCATTTATCAGGGAAAAGAAGAAAAGAAAGGTTAATTTTGTTCACGATTGTCAATAGAATATTAATCAGAACTTAATGCCAGAAAAGCGATGGTGGAAGAAAATAATAATGTAATTCTATGAGGAGAAATGCGTTTATATATATATATATATATATATATATATATATATATATATATATATATATATATAGAATTCAAGCGTCGGCAAATCGTAGCAGACGAACAAGGGAGGCGCCAAGATATATAGAGTAAAAAAAGCTGAAATAAATATTAGATCGTTCTCGTCTTACCTCTTGCGCCTGCCCGGTGTGGGCGCTCTGTAACTCGAAGAATATATATATATATATATATATATATATATATATATATATAGGTATATAGATACGCATGTCAGAGGTCTGCGAGCGCGCGAGGGCGGTACACCCGCCGGTTACGTGCTCTATATACTCGCACTCTCAATATATAGATATATGCACATAACAGCGGGGGCGAGATTGAGTAGGTGAGAGAGAGAGAGAGAGAGAGAGAGAGAGAGAGAGAGAGAGAGAGAGAGAGAGGGTTCGGAGATAGGAGATACGAGGAAAGACGCATACGATGTAAGAGAGCGCCGCCCGCCGTGCACACTCGAAGATCTGGATATATATATATATATATATATATATATATATATATATATATATATATCTAGACTCTCCGCGACCTGGCATCGGAACGGCAACAACAGCAGCAGAGCAGCAGGCACTCTATTCATCTTGAAATATTCAGCCCGGGAGCTTTCTCCGATTCTCTCGCGGACGCGTGCGCTCGGCGCTGTTTCTGCCTCTGCTGCTGCTTCTTCTTATTCTTCTTCTTCGTCTGTCGCCGCTCTCCGCATGTAGTACTCTTTTTTCTCCTCCTCTCCCTCTATATACCGTCCGCGTTTCCTCCTCTGCATCTATATATATATATACATACATACATGCGATCTACATAACATACTCTTGTGAAGTGGTCGTGCGCGCATTTAAGTATATATATCCGGAACCGAGAGAGAGCGCGAGCCACCGGCCATGGGCGGCAAGTAATACTGTTCCCTGTCGTCGGCGGAAACTGTATCAAGTTCTGTTTCGAAAGCCGCCGCGGGTATAAGGAACTGACTCTCCCTATCATCCCCCCTCCCCTCAGTTCTCTCTCATTGCAAGTAATTGCGAGAATATGCCCTTGTCTTTCAGAATACTTTGTGTGCGTGTGTGCGTGAGTGTGTGGGTGTGTGGGTGTGTGTCAGTGTGGGTGGGTGGGTATGTGTGTGTGTGTGTGCGTGAGAGCGAGAAAGAGAGAGAGAGAGAGAGAGAGAGAGAGAGAGAGAGAGAGAGAGAGAGAAAAGCAGAGAAAGAGTTCGTCTACTGTAAGCTGCTGTAAGTATCCCCACCACTTTTTCCACGTTCCTCTATTCTGCCAAGAGAGGAACGTTGATGTAGTCGGAGAACAGAATAGAGCGAGGTAGGACTTGTAGAAGTAGACACGGAGCGAGAACATCAGAAGAATCTAGAGAACGG
This sequence comes from Sycobia sp. Sy_11, assembly GCA_018907035.1. Classification (NCBI taxonomy): domain Eukaryota; kingdom Metazoa; phylum Arthropoda; class Insecta; order Hymenoptera; family Epichrysomallidae; genus Sycobia; species Sycobia sp. Sy_11. Next base: position 417,928 of record JACCIC010000054.1, on the reverse strand, counting down.
CGTAGGCCACCGGCATGGATGTCCCCGTGACATGGCATACCTTCCCGCCTCCCCCTACTCTTCTATCTCTCTCCCCTTCCCCCATCCACTTCTGTCTCTCTCTCCCTCTGTCTCTGTTTTCCACACACGTTGACTTTCATATACAGCATCAGGTCAGCGCGCCAGTCAACGAGTGGCGCCGGGGCCGGCATTCGAAGAAGCAAAGCAGACGCTTGAGACGCTTTAACCAGAACTTTAACTTCCACTTCTCTACCTTAGTCACTCTCTCTCCCTCTCTCTCTCTCTCTCTCTCTCTCTCTCTCTCTTCCTGTCACTCTGTCACTTATTATTCTCCATGTGTGCAATGTGCACTGTAATTCGCGTATTGTTGCATATACCTTTGTGTATGTACGAATGTATGTATATATGTATATAGATAGGTGTGTGTTTAGATATGTATATACAGTTCGTTATTTATCCACCGGCTACTGCGCACCATTCTGTGAGAGTACATGGTAGAGACATTATACACTACACAAGTGCAACTCGGGAGCGTGGATAATTATACACCTATGCACACACACACACACACACACACACACGTGTATACACTGCAGTGCACGCGGTTAAGCGCACGCTTAGGCAGACGCGCCTATTGTATGCGAGAATGCGCATTATGTTATTATAGGCGACGCTAATGTCATTTATATAATATGCATACGTACACACCCTGGCGCTTTAAAGATTTTCGTTTTGACTGCATAGATATATTATTATCGGATTGGCTACTATTGGCGGGCGGGCGCACTCCTGCTTGTGGGCCTATTATATATATATATATATATATACGTTTCTGCTTTCGCGAAAGATATTATCTATTTGGTCGATGCGATATTTGTATTATATAGATATAAATAGGTTCGAGTAACCGCGTTGCGCGCGAAATTGCCGTGTTACGGGCTTACCACATATAAGGTATGTGACATTGATATTATATATACACTTTACATGTGTAATATCTCGTTTAAATCCGAATAAAATGTATTAATTCGCGCGCTTCTGCAGTGTGCAATTTTAGATAACTTAATTAATTTCTTGCTTATATATCGATACAGATATTCGTTCTTTAAATTATCGACGCTCTCTTTCGCGTCAAAAATAACGCTTTCGACGTCATTTTTCGAAAATGAGACGCATAATGTGCGCATACGGAAATCATTGTTCAAAAACCTAGCGCTTACATCGCCGTGCAGAAGAGCAACCGACTCTCCGTAAAGAGCATTCAAACGAAGCCAACAAAAGTTATTGGTGTATAATGAGGCAAAATTAATCTTCAATTAGTCTAATGAAAATATATTAATTTTTCGTATAAAACGTAAAAATCCATATAAAATTTTGCAGGTTTTCTTCGTCCAAATTCGTTACACGCGCTAGCTTTAGTTATCAGAACTAAGTTGTTCTATACCATTCGCTGCTAATCGTGAATTGTTTTTATTTTCTTCCCAGCGAATCCGTGTTAGGCTTCTTTGGATATTGCATTTAGCAAATAACAGAAGCAGTTATTAAAATGTGTATAAATATGGGCTAGAGTAAACAAAAAAGCTCGAAACTTGTGCTTCTAGACATTTTGCTCGGGCTAGGTGGTTAACGAGTTTCTCGTCGGTGTTACATTCAAAAAATTCAGGCGAGCCTTAAATCAGATGCTCGTTGCAACGCGCCCAGAGGGATTATTATCGGCTCTGTCCCGCGAGTCCGCTTAATAACTGTAAATTCCGTCGAAATTCCAATTCAAATGACTTATGCGAACGATTAAATGGAGAAAAATATATAACGTATATTACATTATATGAGAAATATTGTTCTCGGAGCAAATAACCCAGATTGGTTGGGTGTACGTTTGAGGGGGGGGGTGGTATTATTTGCGCTTTCCTTTATTCCGCATTGTCCTCGAAAATTTGTAATATACTTTTTTTGTTGTTATAAGTTCTCGATGGAACATTATAGACTGCGATGAGAAAAGAGCAAACGAATAGTTCATTAGCGCACTGCTCCGTTTTGAGTTGGCAGTATAATATACAGTATAACTTTTACTGTATACATTTTATTGTTCATCTCGTTCTTCGCATTTAATTTATTATTTTTTACGAAAGTTTATTTTTTATTTGGAATTTATATAAAATCACTATTTGCATATATTATTTTTATTTATTATTTATATAAGAATATTGTTTGTACAGTAATTCTAACATATCGTTTATCATGTAAAATTATTCGTTTGATTCATTAATTTTTTCTATTAAATTTATACTACAATGTGATATATCAAGAAAAGCCACGAGCAAGACCAAAAATGTTTCGTAACCTAATACCTTAATTCTGACGGTAGCCAACGAAGACTATGCAGAATTAATCGTCATTAAAAGTCTGAACAAAAGCTTCTAGCAGTCTTTTGTTTCATTATATACTAAAAGTACCTATATACACGTATATTGGGAAAAATTGTCTTATTTCTAAATACAGAATTTTCAATCATACTCATCATACTACATGGCATATAAAATTCATAATCATAAAATATAGAATCGCAATAGCGAGGTATATGTAAGTTTTGGCTGTATATATATACATACATACATACATACATACATATATATATATATATATATATATATATATATATATATATATATAGATATATATATATATATATATAGATATATAAAATTGGTAATACGGTTTCAAAGATATTGGATAAGGACAGTAACGTTAAGTTTCTTAAAACGAATACATATTTTAACATATGTATATATAAATCCTTTATATTAATATACAAGCAATGTATCCGCTATCTAAGTTACAAACTTTGCCATGTCAAAATCCTGTCCATGGGAGCATTGTCAGTATTATATAAAATACATCACTTCATCAGCTACGTAGTAGTATTGCACAAGAAATTATGCGATTAAATTAGTAATAATAAAATAGTAATGATAATGATAATAATAATAATAATAATAATAATAATATAATAATAATAATAATAATAATAATAATATCGCATCAGATACGCTTTGACAATATATAAGATAACGACTTTAAAAACTGAAATCAACGAGCTATTACAGATGCAGATGGAACAGTGGCAACATTGAATGAACAGCAAGAAACGAGTCAAATAAAAAGGAAAGAAAAAAAGAAAGCAATTTATGCAATAAAATTTACATTACTATATTAACAAAATTTGCTTAAGCGAAGCATTTTTTTGTGAAAGGATCATTGAAACTAAGAAATATAGCTTTTCAAAAAGATCGACCCGTTGATATTTTTAACAATATAATATGTATATGTCTATATATATATATATATATATATATATATATATATATATATATATATATACATAAGGTATATGTATATATATACATATAGGGACTGTCACAATTCACCGGATACCGCACTTTAATGCTTAAAACCGAAGAGAACCACGATATAAATACCTTTCCAGCTGATGTGTGTAGAAGCACGTCTCGGGAAACATTTACAAAGTGCCAAGTAGGCCCGAACAAACGCGTTGATTAAAAGAAGAAAATAAGACGGTAAATACATTACTTTTCACCTTCGCATTGTTTATGTACATATATATATATATATATATATATATATATATATATATATATATATATATATATATATAGATTCCTTCACCAAGAAAATGAGATTAGATAAGCGAATAAATTACAGACGAGGGTTCTTTTCCATGTTCGAAAAGCTCGGACCGTTGTTTTCCGGCTTTCCTGGTCTCTCTTGTATATAGTAGATCAGACCCTCCGATCATTTGGAACAAAACAACTGCCCTAATAGCCGGCATATGTTCGACGAGCGTGCCGCGAGCGCGCCGGCACTTACTACAGGTGCATCGCTTTTTATTGCACTAATGTATCTGTATATATATATATATATATATATATATATATATATATATATATGTATATATATACCAGCGCGGAGAGTGGCACATTGTCGAGAGAAGAATCCTCTCCGGACTGCCCGTAGCGAGGGGTCGCCGTCGCGTCGTCCACTTTGGACGTCGTGCGCCACTTGTCAAGCGATGCGGCCCCAAATCCTTTATTATTCTTTCTGCTTTTTCCCGCGTCATGTCTAGAAATAAGAATGATCCTTAATATATATATATATATATATATATATATATATATATCTTATATATATATATATATACATACATACATGAACATATATATACCCACAGTTCAGAGGGAGAAAAGTGTATAATCTCCGATCGCGCTCTGGTAGCAGCTGTCCCGTTCCCTCTGTAGTTTTCACGTTTTTCGATAACGTATTGGCTCGTCTCCCCCTCCATCTTAGCCGTTGTGTCAAATCGTGAAAAATTGTGAAAGGCCCTTTCGAACGGACTATTTGGCCTTTCTCGAAACTGTCACTTATATTACAATAAAATATAAGTGGATCTATAATCTCTCTCTATATATATATTATTGTGTATATTTTAAAGGTAACGATGTCGACTTAATGTGGAAAAACGTAGATTAATTGTTCGACGCGTCTCTACTGTCCAATAAAATTGCAATTACTCAAACAGCGAAGAAAATGTAGTTAATATTTTTCTACAATGAAACGTAAATGTGTCGAGAGCAAGAGTCCGAAATGCTGCTGCCATCTTAATCCACTTTATTAGTGAGAAAAATTTGTTTTGAACGTGGACAAAGAGGTGATAATTCCCAGTGTATGGATCCCCGAGATCTATCACATAGGGGAGTGCATTATTCGTTCGACCATCGGCCGACAGATGAAACAGGCTCGCACAATCATTATTCCGACCCTCAAATCAACGTCGACGCGTGTCACGGGCGAAATTTCAAGATGGAAACACGCCTTCTCATCCCGTGTACTATATATATATATATATATATATATATATATATATATATATATATATACGCGGGACATTTTCAGGGACGAAAAAACAGCGACTACTGTACCCAATACGCATATACAGGCCCGACAAATGAAATTAGCATTAATTTATATCCTCGTATTTCGGATTATCGTATACAGAAAAAAGAAAGATTGTGTGGCCAACTTACATAGAGAGAGAGAGAGAGAGAGAGAGAGAGAGAGTGAGAGAGAGGGAGAAGAGGCTGACGTGGGGTCGAATTTCCTCGCGCGACATATTATACGAAATTTCAGCGCAACATATATAAGAATCACTATATTCACTTATATGTATATATATATATATATATATATATATATATATATATATATATATATATATATATATATACACAGTGGGAGAACATGCGGGGCTTCCCTTAAAAAACAGCACGGGCATAACCCTCCAGAGTTTCTCGCCTCCTCCTCCTGCCGCTCACTCTTTCTCTCTCTCTCTCTCTCTCTCTCTCTCTCTCTCAAGACCCTGCACGACTTGCACACACACTTCCGCGCGCGCGCACATGCTGCGGAGGGAACGCCAAAGACTGTCGACGAGCGTGGCTGGGTCGGGGGGGGGGGTGGAGGGACAGACAGGCCCGTGCGGCACGAGTTCGGCCGAGAGCGCACGAGCTCCGGCGCTCGGGCCACGCGTTCGTTGCGCCGCGCCGCCGCCGCCGACACCGCGCGGGCGGCCGCCGGCGGCCCTCGCGTCGTCCGTCGCGCGTGAAAATTCTTCAGTCGAGTCGAGTCGTCGACGCGCTGCGGTTGACTCGCGCTGTCGCTCTTTCGCTCGGTTCGCTTTTTTTCCCCATTCCGTATCCGTGTATTTACGTCGATACGCGCGCTTTTTCGCGTTGTTGTGCGCGATTATAAAAAAAAAAAACCGGTATATATCTTATATAAAGAAAAAAAACCGTATATAGCAAGCGTGGTGCAACGCGCCGATTACTAATAATACAATCCAGTTGTAGTAAAAAAAAAAACAAATAAACAACCGCGACAACTAAGAGGGAACCGAGCGCAGTTCCCGGGATAAATTAACGTATATGCGTATAGATGCATAAATACACGCGCGGCGAAAGTGCTGTGACGTTATGGAACGAGGTTCTGTGAGATGAACTAGGGAGACATCGCATCGGAGGACGAGCTCGAAGACGACCATCAGTGCATATTTCATATGTATTATTAATGTATACACGCGAAAGTTGGTGAATGTTCGATCATACAGTGTGCCGGGTAATACAGTGAAACGCAATTGTTATTATTACACACATACACGCACACACATATATACATCTCAATGAAATGACCGGCGTGTCCTGGTGTATGTTCATGGGATATTATACACGATTTAGGATGTCGGGCACACAATGAATTTATCGTCGGCGACCGCCCGGGTCTGTGCCGATGCGTTTCGCCTCCTCGACGTGCCGGTGAGTCTTCTTTCTGTGTAATAATACTCGCAACATACGACGGTCACAACATCAAACACTGTATTTATGTACGTAATCCGCCGTATTATCTGTGATATATAGATATATATCTATATATATATCATCGAATACGAAGCGTGCGAAAAAAAGAGCAAGCGATTGGGCCCGCACACTCTAGATGCGTCCGAGGGAGCTGCTGCTGCTGCTGCTGCTGCTACTGCTGCCGAGCATCGCGCCTATATATACACACATGTATACAATATATATAATCGTATAGGGCGCTCGGCGTGAGAGCGAGAAGCGTGCGCGCGCGCGCGCGTGTGGATTGCAATTTTATTATAAGCCGGCCGGACGGCGTCGGATGGATGGGGGGATTCGGGAGTAATCGAGGGTTAAGTCGCGGTCGGGACGATTTGGAAGATTAGTGCGCGGCGTCTCGCGGGGGGGGGGGGGGCTGGCTTGCGAATTTTACGAGGTTACCGTTTCGTGCGGACGTGGATTGTCTATATATATACATATATATATCTCCATGCTATTTTATCGCTGGCAACAAGCGTCGGCGAACCGCGTTCGCTCGCTCGGTTCTCATAGCCCCCCGCGGGGGTCTATATTGTAATATAGCGTATAATGCGCGCTGATTGCGCAAGGCATACGTGCGCCACAATAAGTACTATAGGGTTACGGCTCCCGGCGTTGTGCGCGATTTTTCACTTGTCGTGTTTTTTGTTTTAAGCGCCTTCGTAATCGACGATTGTTCTATGATTTAGAGCAGCGGTGACGTGAATTTTTATACACGCGCCGTGTATAAAATCTACCGATGAATATTGGAGTAATTTGCATCTTTTCCCCTTTTTTTCTATTATCTTTTGTTTTTCTTTTTTGTTTTTTGGTTTTTGTTTTTGATTTTGTAAAAAGCGCTTTTATCCAGCCGAATTGGATACACGATTTTATGGGTATTGAGTACATACGCGACATTGTCGTTATACATCTTGCGATCAAATCGTGATGTAAATAATAGTGCGTTGCCGACAAGTGCGTGAAACTTCGTTATTCTTTTTGTCAGACGTGCAGGATGTACGTATAACTTGATATAGTTTTTGGGCCATTAGCGTCGAACGAAATACACACATACACACACATATATATACATTGAGATTTTAATTTTCAATAAATTTCAAAGCTGTACTCTTCAAGTGGTATTTTTTTTTATACAAGAACATTAATTGAGTATTATTTTTTTATCTTTATTATGATGGTTCTTCATATTATTATATAAGATTTTTATTCATGATCATTAAATGGAAATGAATATGGTTATAATCGTATCGCTATAAAATAGAGTGCAACCAATTACGTTATACCCGATTTGATCGTACGTATTAGTTGATTAGTTAAATAGGAGATCTTGTATAAGTAACAGTTTTATAGTTAAATTTAATCGTAAATTTATGGTTATAAATACCTCCACATTATAAAATAAACACACGTTAATGTATATAAATATATATATATATAATCCTGAAACATTTTACGTAACGTTGCGCGTTAATTTTTGTAAAATCTGCACTTTTGGCATTTTACGAAAACCCTTATAAAATTTAATTCCTCTTTAATACATAGTAAAGCGTCATTCGCATGAGACCGGAATTTATAATGCTTGTTAAGATTGAGACTTTTCCGAGCCTCTCATTGGAAGTTACGAGATTTAGTAAAAGAAGAAGGAGGCTACTGCCCAAGAGTCTGTGGAAGGTAGAGGGGGATGGGGAGGCGCATGGAGAGAAAAATCAGAAAATACGACGCTTCGCTGACGCCACAAATCGAATTATGGGACATTTATTATATTATAACCCGACCGTAGAAAAACTTTAATGTTAGCTTTGTATATAGCTTTATACATACATGTGTATATATATATATATATATATATCTTATAGTGTATCGCCTGCCTCGTCCGCATAAACTGCCTCATCTCACCTTAATTTTCTTGGGCACGCATATATATATATATATAAAGATTTTCCAGCGGGGTGTAAAGTACAGAATATTTCATGAGTCTGCACCCCCTTCCCCCTCCATCTAGACTGAATTATCCCTTCCTATAATCTGCGGAGGAAAAAACCATCCCGAGCGAGAGTATTGTATGAAAAAGGAGAAAAGAAAATTGATATAACGTGAGCTTTTCTGCTCAACAAGAAGGCATTAATGTCACTCGTATGACGCAACGGTTCGCCGTTACTCGCGAGAGGTCAAGAACAATATTATTAAATGCGAAAAAACATATATAGCCGAGAGGCGCTAAAAAAGCCAGCCAATTAACCGGGGCTTACGGACTCGTTGCGCCTGTATCTGTCTCCCTCGCTCCCTCTTTCCTTCCTCGTTCTCCGTGGCTCGAGTAAAAACGTCCCACGCGCTTATATATATATATATATATATATATATATATATATATATATATATATATGTATAATACACTCCGATCTCGGGAGATTCCTGCGGCTGCTGCAAAGCGGCAAAATTCGCGCGCCGACGTTAAATATCCACGCGTACGCGCACGCGCTGGATCAAAGAAGCGGGTGCGCGTGTATATTTATGCACTCCAACGTCTATTACTGGATCGAGCAAACTTTTCGACGTTATCCCGGCATATTTTTGATACTTATACAGAGGGACCGCAGAGCGTAGGGCGGGGGGGGATGTTCAATCCGCCTCAATTTCGCAAAGACCTTACGTTCAAGGCAGCATGAGTCTGTTTAGGAAAGTAAAAAAAAAAACAATGTAACGATAAACTTTGCATCGGGACAGCCATAGAATTGAGAATGGTTAAAAGCTCAAATAGATGTATACCGTACACTGAACATATATACGTGCGTGTATTTCTGTGTGTGTGTGTGTGTGCGCGCGTGCGCTCACTTCAGCAGATTTCGACATAGATAGATGAATATCTTAACTATTATTATTACCTCCATTAATAGAGACTTAAATGTCCAAGCTGGCAAATTGCTGAAAGATAATAAACACTGTGTTCGAGAAAATTTTTCTGGAAGTTGAATAAGGAATGCTTTATACGATGACGAACGAATTATATCAGATTTGAATCTTGTCATCGCCGTAGTCGTAGTGCAAACATCAGAATTCGATGCTTTTAACGTTTCTTTTAGAATTTTAACACCAAAATAATAATAATAAAAAAAAACCTTAAAAGTGTATACACAAGATTCAATTTTAAAAATAATTTTTTGTTTCATTTGCTTTTTTTTCAAACCTCTCAAGCAGATAAATATCATCGTATATTTTAGTGAGTGTTTTCTTGTAACGATTGCAGAATTATTCTGGAAAATATTAATTTTTGAAAAAGTCATTCCCATGAACAATGATATCTTGTGATTAGCCGATGATTGCCTTTTCGACAATCGTCACTCTAATGTCTGATAAAATTTGAACATTCAATGGCCAATTCTCGGATATTTTGAACGAATCTTCAGTTCAATGTAACGTTTTCGAATAAAATATTTTGTAAAAACTCTAGACTTTGTGAGAATGAATAAAATACACGATAATTTGTTTATAAAATACAATGAAAATGAAATTATGTATTTTTTGATTCTGTTTATATATTAAAAAAACAAACATTAAATAAAACACCCTAGAAACTAAAAATTTCTCACACAGAATTATCAAGATCGTAAATTCAGTTTGTATAAATATATAAGTGATGTCTTGTATAAAAATAGAACTGAAGCTTCTTTAAGTAATAGTGATTGTACTATTATAATTATAAACAAAAATAAGAGCTCTAGAAAATTATTAATTTCCTCTTGGCGCGATTTAGTTCTTAGTTTTACGACAGAATTTGATGAGCTCCCTCTGCCTTCACAACATAACGGTCGAAAATCGATCCCTGGCCATTCTACAACATATACCGATCTGTCATCTTCTCGAGCGTTTTTCTTTATAAAAACACACGCATCATTCCCACGTCGCGCCATACCCAAACGCCGGACGAGTGTACGCTTCATACTTGTATACGTATTAGATGTGGAGACGCGCATGCGTGGCGATTTACTTCCTTTTTCCTTTTAAATATATATATATATGCTCCACGGTCATAAAAAATATCAGAACAAGCGATGTGAGTCGAGCGAGCGGATGAGGCAGATTTTAGGTGAGACAGCGAGGGGAGAGAGAGAGAGGGGGGAGCGAGAGAGGAATCTCAAGAGCACCCTCGAGTCTTCTCCGTTCCGTATCATATAGTATGCGTGGCATGTGTCACGTATATTAAGCTTCTTCGTCCTCCTCCATCAGAGTTTGTTGATGTGCATCGAAGACGAAGAGAGAGAGAGAGAGAGAGAGAGAGAGAGAGAGAGAGCGACAGAACTGTGCAGTCAGGGAGAGGGATAGGCAGTAGAGAAGAAAGGTTACTCTCGGCCCTCAGGGTGGCCTGGACCCGCGCGTCGCGATGATTATCCACGCTCGCAACAATCTCTCTCTCTCTCTCTCTCTCTCTCTCTCTGTCTCTCTGTCTCCCTCACCGTACACTGTCGTCGCGTCGCGCGCGTGCGCGCTCTCCATCGAAAAATCTCTCCCTGATGCAGCGTGATCTTCCCGAAATCGACTGTTGCGTTATGTATTATGATTATAGTACTGGAGGGGGGGGGGAGAAGTTTAAGAAGCGAAGGAGCCACCGTGTACAATATAGGATCCGGAAACACTTTTCTGCGAGCTTCCTTGGCCATCTTCGTTGTCTCGCGCTCCCCAGCCCCCTCTCTCTTTCTCTATACTCTCACCTGTGTGGCACGTGGTGCAGAGGAGACAGCGCGCAATAACAACCGTGTACTATATATATATATATATATATATATATATATATATATATCGCTGCATCTGCGTGCACACGCGCCCGCGCGCGCGGAGAGCGCGGTTGCAAGATGCCCGGAACGAAGCCGCATTATTTTTCTCATCTTTGTGTAATAACGCGCGCAAGCCGACTATCCATCGCGAGCTCAAACAACAAAACATGTATATAATGTATATAGACATATATGTGTGTGTATATATATATATATATATATATATATATATATGAATATATATGTATACATGTATATGTAGGTCTAGGCTCGTGAGAACTTATTCTACCTGCCCCGCGTTTGATGGGGCAGGGATGGAGTGTGCCGGGCGCGGGCTGCGAGCGTCAGGCCCCTCGGCGCGCCGTTTGTAACATCGCCTTTCTTTGCCGCGGCGCGCGCGCGCGCGCGACGAGCGACGTAGGCACAATAGTGCTGTTCTGCTGCTGCCTCTGCCGCTGCCGTTGCCGCGCTTCTCTCTTTTTCCGCCCTGCCTCCCTTCCCATACGCGCATATAATATATATACCTATATATGCCACGGCTCGCAGTCCGCGTACGTGTATACAATACCATACAGCGTATATACGTATATATGCTCGAAAAATGAGCGAAGCGTGAAAAATCGGATTTGGTAATCGTTTTACGCATGGTCCCGTCGGTGCTCCGTACGCCTCCCTCCTCTATACGCATATATGGCTATTCTCTAGATTTTTCTCCTTTTCCCTCTCTGCCGATATATTATGTGTTGTTATATATATATAATACACGTGAATGCGTTTTTTTTTCTTACGAGTATGTATACACGCACAGTACCTGACGCCGTGCAGTGTGCTGTTCGTAATGAAATATGTAATGGCTGCTGGTGTGTGAGAAAGAGAGAAGGATGCGAGAGAAATAGAGGCGAAGCGGCAATTGCGAACGCGGGAGATAATACTTATATAGAATATACATAAGTATACCCCGCATCGCTCCTGCGGGCTGGTGCGCGTGTGAAAGTGTCGGACATGCATATGTAAGTACATCGTGGCTGTCCAAGAGAGAGAGAGAGAGAAAGAGCGAACATTCGCGCGCGCTTTATATACCTCGGGTTAGAATTGTTACAATCTTTTTCAATTTTATTAGCCTTCGGCAGCTCTCTCCCTGTATACGGTGACCATAAATATTCGATCGCTGGTTAAAAGATAAAGAGAGGTAGATAGGGTGGAAAGAGACGAATAGATTTCCTGGCGCGATGAATTTTCACGTTGGCACCCTAGAATTATTATAGATTGTAATTTAATGCAATGGTTATAGATCGGCTAGAGGGGGAGTACCTATATATATATATATATATATATATATATATATATATATAATAAAGAAGAAGAAAGAGAAGAATGCTTGAAAATATAGCTATGGTACTGTAAAGACCGGTTGATTGATAAATGCATCAACGGTACCCCTCCCCCAGCCCCTCATATGATGTAGAGTCGAGTAAAGTATAGAGCAATGAGCAGTATAAGTAGAGGGAGGCATTTTTTCTAATAACATGTGTATATATATATATATATATATATATATATATATATATATATATATATATATATTATATGTATATGATCGAACGATTGAAGACCGTTGCGCAAAATACATTACTGATATGTGAAAAGCCATTGTTTGAATTATGCCGGCTGGTGATATTATCGTCAGTGATTGCCCGACGAATGTGAAATGGAGAAAAACAATGTGTAATAAATATTCGCCATAAGTACAGGTGTTCGCGTGGAGCGCTCTCGTGCGGTGCTCTGCATTTTCCATTCTCGCGCCTCGCGCGTAATTGCATTTTCGGCTTCCGATAAATCCGATGGTCGAGGGATTGAATTTTGGCCAAAAAATTTCGAGATTAAAAATACCATTAGGTAAAATCGCGCAGGCGAATGGAAATTTCAATTAAGCGTTAAATATGAACTTCAATATCGGCCTTAAAAGAGAAAAAAAAATTGAACTTCGTCGAAGAATGATCACGCGATATGGATTTAGAAGGAATTTTTCTATATTTTGAAATTTGATTTTGCGTAACTTTTAATTATATTAATTATGTCCATTTATAAACTTCTGACTTCGAAAACCAAAATCACAGCATCCGTCGTAAATCACCATTTGCATTTCATCCCCCCTAAAATACTCTCTCTGTCTCTCTGTCTCTCTCTCTCTCTCTCTCTCTCTCTCTCTCTCTCTCTCTCTCTCTACCATCGTTAATCCCGCGCGCCGAAACAAATTATCCAACGCCACCCCTCCGGTGCAATTAAGCGCGCAGCCGTCAATCGTTGCAAGATCGCCAGAAGAACGTCTCTTTTTCCATCTCTCTCTCTCTCTCTCTCTCTCTCACTCGCTCTCTCTCATTCTCCCTCCTTCTCCCTAGCTGTCTCTCCCTGCTTATGTCCCTACTATGCCGTCGAGGCGCCAGAAAAAGCGCCCCCCTCCCCTCCGCCACCCGCGCCGGCCTTCCTCCCGCCGTCTTCGTCGTCGTCGCCAGATTCTCGACGCGCGCTCCCCGGAACAGCTGGCGCTCCGTCGAAATTCCTGGTCGGCGCGGCGGTGGCGGCTTGCCGTCGCCGTCGCCGTCGTCGTCTTCGTCGTCGCGCGGTATGGCGGGTGGGTCGGGGTGGTTCCTAATTTCCCCCTCCGGTTATAGCCGATTGTACCTCTCGCGAACCGGGTCGCATTAGTCGCCCGCGCTATCCGTCGAGCTCGTCTCTCGTGCCGCAAATAAAACGGAAGCATTTCGGGAGGGAGAGAGATGGGGCGAACGTGGAGCGAAACCAGAGCGACCTGAAAAAGAGAGGAGGGGAAAAAAGAGAGCGAGGGAGAGAGCGGGAGAAGGGCGGGCGTACGCGACACCCTCGCCTGCCGCGCGGGTTTATTTATAGCACGGCTCCGCTCGCGGGGCCATGTTTCAAAATCTCAAGCAGCTCATAAAAGATAATTGTACGGAGATGGTCATATATGCGTCTGCGCCGGTGTCACATAAAAAATCGCTCTCTCGCGAGGAAGAGAGCGAGAGGAGAGAGAGAGAGAGAGAGAGCGAGAGAGAACTTACATCAAAGTTCGCGCGCCTCAGCGGGCAAATTCCCGCGAGCGCGTGTGTAGCCCCGCAGATGGAAATGGGGTGGAAGGAAGGGACGTGGCGAAGGACCGCGTGCCAAGAGCTACGAATATATATATATATATATATATATATATATATATATATATATATATATATTATATATACACACGAGTTTAGAAAGCCCGCGTGCACGAAAGTAGTATAAGTATATAGATAGGAGGCAGCTCGCGAGCAGAATTGCAGCCGCAGCGACACACATAGCACAGCTTCATCGGTCGCGCCACTTGCGCGCATTTAATATACCTATGTGGAAAATGTATAAATGCTGCGTGGTAGACGGGGACACGCGCGCGGGACGACCGCAAGCGGGGTTGGAGGGACTGGGCCGTCGAGAATGACACGGGGGTTTGGTGGGGGGGGGGGGTTGGTGAGATGCCGAGAGCAGCCATCTCGCCGAGCGCATCGGTTATTATTATAAGCGAGCGTGAGAAACGACGAAAAGACCGAAAGAGAGAGAGAGAGAGAGAGAGAGAGAGAGATACAGAGAGTCCTTCTTCCGATATTTCATGTATGATATATATAGTACGTCAGTCTGTAAGGGCTTGGGGGATGCCGACGTGGATCTGATAAGCGCGCCCTGCATACAGGCCGCAGGCTCGCGAGCCGCCCTGCGAGCCGGGACAGTAATACAGCGAAGACGGGGAGAAGCTTCGGCTGTCGAGCTCGTCGGCGCTGGCGCGTCTGTTCTTCGTCGCAGCATGTCTCAGTCTCGTTGTTTAAATAGCGTAGCAAATTAATTGAACGTGAAACGACGTGCGCGCGAAATAATCTCGCCTATCGAATTATTGCGATCGGTTTCTTTCATTTTACACGAGTCTGCAGCCTTGCACGGGTGGAGGAGTGCGGGGCGTGAAATTTTTGACCTGAATTGTAAACAGATGTATTTTTTATCCTTCATCGTGCAACAACATTAAAATATAAAGTCTCAATTATAATTATTCATTCTATATATTCGTATTACTGCAATTTTCTTTGAATTTTCATTTAATATTAATAGTTTTTTAAATAAACAGAATTTAATTTATTAATTTTTAACAATATTTTGATGGCTAATTTAATAAAAAAAAAACTTTCGATCAATACCAGAGATTTTTTAATTAGTAATTAATAAACAAGATTTCTTGTTCAATTTTTACACTGCATTCCCAATAATGTTATCCTTTAGTCGAAAAAAAAAATCATTTATACATTTAGCTAATGTAATGTTTTCTTTTCTGAACGAGTTGTAAAAGCAATAAAATTTCGTGAATTAAGAACCCGTGTTAAATTGAACTTATAGTAACGTAAAAAACGAGACGCACGTGGCACTTGCTTGCCATACCAAAATACGTTGCCACGCGTATTAAAAAAGAATCTTTGCCTAGCAAAATGAAGTACCTGTAGGTTACGAACTGAGTCTTTGAGTTGAAACGGGCTTTTTCGAAATTAGCGAGAAATCATACGAACGATCGGCGAATGAAATACTTCCCATCCTTAAAAACAATTATACTTTGTGTATCAAAAATAAACAGATTCTCGTATAATTCTTTTACGAAAGTAATTTTACTTAAAAAAAATACATAAAACAAAACACAAAAAACGTCGTCCAGCAAAAGTCTAATGATAATTCATATGGCACAGGCCGCGGAATAAGTATCCGCGTATCTCCAAATCGCGCGCGCACGAGCCTTACATGCATAATGTCAGCGTCGAGCTCGAGATCCTTTCGAAATGGAGAGTATAATGCAGCGTTCCGTCTCCGTCGCCCGCAGCGCGATCGGTTCCTAAACAACGGCATGCACTGTCGTCGCGTCGAGCGCGAGCGCGCGCGCGCACCGTAAACGTATACACAAAGAAATATAATGCAGCTTGGACGCTGAATTGTATTTCGTCGTTGCAAATGCAATTTGATGATTAAGTATTCCCAGGTTTTTTTTTTTTGGCAGATTATATACGTACACGTGCACTGTACGCGGTAATTCATCGAGATAAATTTGTAAGATTCCTTCGGGGGAGGGGGCCACTTCGATACGGATCGACGCGCTGCATGCAGCCGCATCTGTCTTCGGCGCATCCGAGTAGCTCTTGCCTTATTTGTCTTGCGCCCGGAGTTTCCACAATTTTCCCCGACAGAAGTCGCTTGCATCCTGAAACGGGCCCTGAATAAATAAACAACCACTGACCGGAATGCATTGCGTTATATATAAATACAGCTAGTGCGCCTGCTAGCGCTCCTTACATAATAAGCGCGCGCGCGCTCACGTATAGACACACACGCACGCAGTTCAGTAAGTTCAGATTCACCGACTCTCGGCTGACAATACTGCACACAGATACACGTGCAAGCGTGTATAATATGAAGAGCGCTGCTCTGCGACTCTCCCGCGGTCCAAGCTCCGAGCATGTGTGTGTGTGCGTGTGTGTGTGTGTGTGTGTAGCGCGAGCACCTTGTGCACCGCGAGCGTATTATATTTTAAAATAAGTACAATAATATAAGCCGGGGTGGGGTCTCGCTCGCTTTTTTCATTCATGGCCAGAGCGACGAGGTCGCACCGCACGCTCGCACGCATCCACGCCACTCGACTTGAATTTTCGTCCATTGTTAGAGAGGGCGAGAGAGAGAGGGGATCTCGGTTTCGAATTTTCGATCCCACACTGCGTTTGTTGACCTTTGAATATATATATATATATATATATATATATATATATATATATATACACAACGCGTTTCTTACTGCGGTCGATGGGAAATTCATCAATGGTACACACTCGAGCGATTTACGCGGGCGCGCGCGCGCAGGATACACTTGAAAACGCATCAGCGACGCAGCGTGTCGTTGCACTCGGTTGGGATACTTTTTTGAATCTCTGCACCCTCCCCCCCTCATCTCTTTTCATCATTTTTCCATTTTTCTTCCTTGCCCCTTTTCTTCCTTTCATTCTTTTTCTCTCCTTCTGTCGATACGCATCGTTGGAACGCGCGTGGGAGTAAAAGCGAGTCGAGCGAATGGAAGGCCCCCTTGGACGCGCGCTCGCGCTCCTATAACGCGGAAATTTAGTGCCGGGGCGCACGCAAGAAAGTTTGAAAATTTTGTTTAAACAACGCGGGTTGAGAGAGGCAGAAGGAGAGAAAGGGAAAGACAAAGCGAGAGAGAGAGAGAGAGAGAGAGAGAGAGAGGGAGAAAGAGAGGTAGAGTAAAGGAGGTTCTATTTGTTTTCGCAGCTCGCGCGGCCCGCCGTCAACCTGCGAAACCTCATTCAAAAGCCTTCGTTATGGATGTTGACGGACTGGGAAGTTTGTTGGGCCGTCGCACGTTGGCATAACGGGAGGGCAATTAGATAAATAGAGAGAGAGTGAGAGAGAGAGAGAGGTGGGGGGGGATGGGTCATCGCGAGCGCTCCACAGTTTCATTGGAAAAATAAAATTAATCAAGTCGCCCGAGAGCTCCTTCATTTGTTTATTAATCCGAACTGACGAGCCCTGACGAGCGACGTTGCAGATTCAATTAATTAATTGTCTACTTTCGTCACATAGTGCAAAATTTAATAACAATGCTGTCAGAAACTAATTTAATTTCGTACAAAATAAAAATTGCTTTTAAGGTAACTTTGGTTTTATACGTAGAGGCACGAAAGGCAAATACAGTTTTAATATAGCGATCTGAAATTTTTTAAAACGATTTTCTAGTTCCATTAATTCGATCTCTGATCTAAGATTTTGTGAAAACCTTGAATTGTACATTAAAAAATACAAAGCTCTATATGCTTAAGTTGGTTTAGGCTGGACTCGGTTGAGTTTTTTCTATTTAATACAAATTTAACTACATATTTTGAAATTATAACAGAAGATAGATAATTTGTGCTGTTTTAAAATAATTTAGAGTAGAGAAGCAGTTGGTGGTCTCTCAATTTTGTGAAATTATTAATGTTCAGTAGTGAAAATATTTATGTGGAAAAGTTATCTAATATTGAGCAAGATTCATTCTCCCTTTCATACTAAGTCAAATTTTCAAGCTAAGCGAGAACAATCAATAATTTGACGAGGCGACGGAGCAATTAAATTTTCATTTAGTCCCGGTAAACAATTCTCGAATCTTCGCTCAATAATGCAAAGAGTACGAGAAGTGCGATTATTCCCCTTTACCCTTACGCACGCTTTTGTGTGTAAATTCTCAGCGTCTATGAATGAAATATAGATGAAGAAAAAAAACCTTGAAAAAGCTTACTTCATTTTAGCCTCGGCTGAATGCGGCACCACGTGCGCTCGAGCGCCACCTTAGCGTTATCTTCAATCGCGTATAATAATTAATCATCTAATTAGTTCCGGGGGACGAGGGTGGGCTCGGCCAAACGTAATAAATTTACTTTATAGAAAATGCAACGTGGGGCAAGGAAGAGTCAAAAGCTGTGCGCCCCCCCTCCCCTGCGCCTAAATATGGAACTATGCTCGGGGGATAAAGGAGGAGGGGGGGGGGGAAGGACGGGCCGGTGGTGGAGCTCGGCCGTGGGTGAACTATGCTTTAACGGGAACTGATTAATATGGAATTTTCTAATGCATTTTTCATGACCCCGCGCTCCGCTAATGCATAATGTAATTGCACGATAAAACTGCAAGCCGCGATGCAGCGGCTCGCGTTCGTGGTCGCTCCAACGAGGGAGAGAGAGAGAGAGAGAGGGGGGGGTGGGGGTGGCAGAGATTCGATTTTATCATCTTCTTGAGCGTTCGAAGCGGTTCGCAGTGTTCTTAATGAAATTTTCGAACTGACGAACAAGAAGCGGAGCGACCCGGGCGAGCGCTTCTTATACTTTACGCCTCGATGGACCTTTAAACGGTTATACACACTTCAAAACGAGACGTGAAAGACGTGAAAATGTATTCAGTGCGCTTTCTGCCCCCTCTGTGTCTTTCTCTCCTTTTTAGCGATTTGCCCAAATAGAATAATATTTGTGTAGGCCCTCACTCTTGTTCCCTCTCTCTCTCTCTCTCTCTCTCTCTCTCTCTCTCTGTCTCTCCTCTCGTCGAGTGCGCGTGGAGAGAGGCGCTTTTTCGCCGGCAAGCGCGCGCTCCGCGTATATGCACTGACAAGCGGCGGCAACCTCTGACTTGGCTACTTTTTGCTTTAACTCTCTCTCTCTCTCTCTCTCTCTCTCTCTCTCTCTCTCTCTCTTTCACGCTCCATCGCTCCTCCCTCCCCCCCCCTATTTAAACTCCACGTATTTTCGTATCTGGAGTTTATTATCCCACTAACGTAAGAGTCAAACGAAACACCGTTTGAAAAGCAAACACGTTTTGAGAGGCGCCTCGTTACAATAAACTCATTTTCGAAAAACTTAAAAAACGCTTTTTCATCAGCTGTCGACTAGGAGAAGAGTGCGCTTATTATTAACTTGCGTGTAGTATTTAAAGTTCTTAACTGCTTCCAGGATCTGCTCCGCTCTCTTCTATTCTCTCTTTCTCTCGCGCTCTCACTCTCTCTTCATCTTTCTACCTCTTCTGTAGACGAATGATTAATGAAATAATCTCGTGCTGGTTCTATATTTGTTCGGAATTATTTACCCAAGAAAGCTTACGGGAAAATTGCTTAATTGGCTGATTATTAAAAACATACTTTATATACGTAGTATTCCCCGGGTTCGTTTCAATTTCACTGTAAACACGTTTAAAATTTTACCGTAAAATATTTGATTATAACCTTTTTTACATAAGTGTTTTCGTTTCCATGCCTGTTTGTTAAATTTACTCGTAATTTTCTAGCGATATAAAATAGACGCTAATAATTAGGCTTGATAATCTAGAATTTGACACTATTTATAATGTTTACCTATATTAGTATTTTTAAAAATGGGGTAGTTTTTCAGTTTATCGGTAAAAGTTGACTGAGAGGCTCCGTCGACAGCTACTCATTGTGGGATCAATGGCGAATAATAATCGACGCGGGTTTATAATTTCTGTTAAAAATACACGGAAAATAATACAAAAGTTTTGTTACGACGAAACTAATGAATATTATTATATTCTGTTTTTTGTTTATTCGTTGATAGATCCTCAATAAACTAGGCCTAACCACGACTATTTTAAAAAAGAAACATCTACAAAAGTTTAAATAATGCTTGATAATGATTTTAATTATCTTCTTTGAACAATTGTGCTAAACATTGTAACAGTAAACATACTGATTCGCGACACACAATAAAGTAGAGCCCTTTTATAAAATTTAATCATATTACATCATACTTATAATAGTCATGAAGTTTTATTTATACACAAAAGTCCAAAACACTATGACAGAATTAGTTTCCTTTCGATTTTACTGCAACGATTCATTATCAAATAACTGACACATTTGAAATTCTTGCAATCAGTTGGAGAAAAATTCATGCATTAATATTTGTTAATTATGTGAAATAGGTTCAAATTACTTGAAATAATGTAAATTATAGTGAATTATTCAAATAAATAATTTGATATTATACAATAATAGAATTTAATTTCTATAAAAGCATTTTAAAATCAATTTTACAAAATGTGAATAGTTTCAAATCGTTTTGGCTCTTGCAATACATTACAAGCGAATATTACCTCCGGCATGTATCTCGGTTTTCCATACAATTTTCGTAAAGTTCTTTTCATAAACGTAAGATACACACACGCACACACACGCGCGTGCGCGCGCGCGCGCAAACCGCAAAGTTTATTGTAAGCAACAGCAGCCGCGGGCTAAAATACAATCGATCTGTCCAAAATTATTGCACGACCGTTGTATTCCTAAAAGCGTCGTCGATCAATCGAATAATAAGGAGGATCTATACAACGCACGTAATTTTATTTTGACCAATCGTTCGAATAATAATCGATTCGCTCTCTACGCACGATATATATATATATCATACCCGCGAGCATCGAAGTTGCACAGACGAACGCGCACGTATGCCAATTATCGCTCTCCCCTCCATTCTCTCTCTCTCTCTCGGAGCGAGATGCGAGACGAGGAGATTCGGGGGTGGGGGTGGGAAAGGGTCCCCTCTCGTCCAAGGGGCGGGAGGGACACGCTACACATAAACGAATATTCCGTCGAACCGACAATTTGCGCGCCCGGGAATTATAAAGTTAAGCACCGCTCTGATGCTGATGCAGACGCGGGCAGTGCGCGAACAGCCCGCAGGAGACGGACATAATATACACATAAGCACTCACACACACACACACCTTATGTATATATACTTACACATACGCACTTAATGACGCATGCATATTATCGACTTGTGTTCCAGCAGAGATCCCGAGCTCGCGTGTAATCAGCGAAGATTATAAGAGCGACTCGGGCGACGTGAGGGGCGGCGATCTGGAAGAAGCAGGAGGCGGCGGAGAAGGAGGAGGAGGAGGAGGAGGAGAAGGAGGGAGCTGAGCCTCGGCTCGCCGGCGCACGACATTGTCCCGGCACCGGGGGACCCGCGCCGCCGCAGAGCGGCGTTGCCGGCCGCCCTTGGTCATCGTAAAGCGGGTAACGGGGAAGAACGCGGTGTCGCGCGCCAGAGCGCCAGCGGGGGCGATGAAGGAATGAGAGAAAGCAATCGAAATGAGGCCGAGAACGTGCTGCCGGTTGTTTTTCGCCCTCTGGCCGCTGCTCCTGCTACTGCTGCCGCCCATTGGCCCGGCCGAGTCGTTCGCGTCCGACGAAGGTGAGTCTTTTCAGCGCGCCTCTCTGTATCCGAAATCTCCTTTGTAAACGCGTCGCGCCTCGCTCTCCTTTACAGCGGGATCGTTACCGCATAGCCGGGATATCGAATATCGATATAGCGAGGGTATGCGTGTAACGTATACGCGCCTTGCCCTATTCACCCGAGCACACGCTGCTCGGGCTCTTTACGCGCAGATTACGCGCGGCGCGCGCGGAGGGGTGCTTCGAAAAAGAAAAAAAAAACTAAGAAAAAAAAAAACAAAACAAAAAAAAATCGCTAACGAAGGGGCAGCGTTTCACCGCGGGGTCCTTCTCTTGTTTCTCATTCTAAACAGCGAACCTCTCTCGCTCGCCTCCCCCTGGGCCGAGGCGGTGAGTTATAACCTCGGGGAGGTCGGTCGCGCTCACAGGATCAGCGCGCGAGAGATGAAAGGAGGGAGGCGCGACGGCGGCGGCTTTGTCGATCGCATCGGCCGTCCGGTGGGAAAGAGCATGTAATATACATATATAGGACTCGACCTCGACGGGCACTCCGCACGCGTGCGGCGCGCGTCGAATTTTCCTTATGGGTGCTTCGCGTGTATTATATATATATATATATATATATATATTATACATCAGAAGACGGGCCACCGCACAGGCGCAATTCGAGTACTCGCGTGAAATATCGGGAGAGCGCGGCGGGGGCTCTCTCCGTTTCGAGGAGGGCTCTTTAAGGCCGCGCCGTATATACGTATAATGTGCATACGTACCGACGCATGGCCCACGGTTCACGCATGTAATTGTTCAGCTAATCGCGAATAATGGAAAACTCGCCGCTATACCTAATTATTGCGAGATAATAAGACGGGGAGGAATGATTTATCAAGGATCACCCCGTCGATCCGCGGTCGCAAT